>RHPI01003124.1:465778-484408 GCA_009103225.1 Chlorokybus atmophyticus
GGGGGGGGGGTCTTTGTTTGTGTTGTTTAAATGCAGCGCGCAGCACCAGCATGCCCACGACATGGGCGCTCCTCTGCAGGGTGCCCAAGACGACGTGACCTTCGACTATGGCAGGCACGACAGGGCTCACCGCGTGTTGGAGGACAGCCACTACTGTCCTCACCAGCTACAGTCAGCTTGGACAGCCCCTTTGCATGGACAGACCCCCACATTGAAAGTCGCCTACATTAACAGCCCCTGAGTTTAAAGCCCCTACATTGACAGTCCCCAACTGTGTATGGAAGATATCTGCAAGACTAAAGTTGTGGCATTGATATCAATGAAGCAAACCTCTGGCGGCGCTGGAAGGTTACAGAAAGGAGAGTGCTTTTATATGCTGTCACATGCTGAAATAGCTAGCACAACCATTAGGAATCCTTGAGTATATCTGGCTGGATAAGTGGCTAGCACTATAATTGTGTGTGCTGAGCCAGAGTTAATGATCCACATTGCATACCTCAAGCGTGCAAGCTGCTGCTGTGCATGCTCGTGTGTGTGAGATAGGCTTAGTGTTGTAGCACATTCAACACTGCTTAAGCTCTGATTGCCAACACCGAGAGGATGGTGCACACTGTGAAAGGGAGACGCAAATTGCCGCAACCATGACAAAAGCAACCGGGATCTCCAGCTGCCATGAATTATGATGGGGAATACGACCCATGTTTACTGCTGTATGGCCGCCATCCACAGCTGCCAGCTGCTTTTAGTAAGGCTGCATAGGCAGTTGTGAATTTACAAGATAAGCAAAGCTTTATCAAAGAGCTCACTGCTAGGGCAGCGCTGTTCGAATGCATCATGCCGATCGCAATGGACAACCTAATCATTGCACAACATAGACACTCGGCGTTATGCTCGGGTGAGCAGTGGGTTTTGCAAGCCCCGCTTGCAGGAGTTTAAGACAGGGGATTATGTTTATCTCCAAAGTCATTACAAAGACACGCTGGATACAATGCCAGCAATACGATCCTTAAAGGCAAAGAGGTGCGCAACAACGGCGTACCTTTACTTAGGGGCAACGATGCTAGGACGTGCATAGAGCAGATGAAAAACTGTGTCCTTTATCATCTACCCAACATCAATGGGGCTGTGGACCCCAAGGCAGCTGTTGCAGATGCCAGCCGATAGTTATGTAGCGGCAAGTGCATGCGAAGGGGTGAGGGTGTACTATGGTCGCACTAAGCACAACACATTGTCGTGCCATATGGTTATAAGGTTTAACAATTTATCATGTACCATGCGCGTAAGTAAAGCTGAGTTGTCGAGATAGCGGCTCAATCTGTTTATTGATGCATCGTTGGCCCCGAGCAGGGGTGCTCGTCAATTTTATGTGTGGTTATCCACTATGTACGTAAGCTGATCAATATGACAATCACACACGCACATACAAACACAGACCAACAAGCTTAAGCACGTAATCAATTATGGTAGGGGCAACAAACAATGCCTATGTGCACTAAGTGCATGCACGGGGTGGTAAGGGAGCTTGCTATCCTAGTTAACATTCATTTTTCACATTTGAGACACAATCAAGTCTCAAACACACAAGGAGCAGCAACTTTATTGCACAGAGAGCACAAGCCCACAATAGCACATGAACGGTTATTCATGAAAGGCAAGCTTGCGTCATTATCAAGAGGTTAAGAGGCTTTGTGTGCCAGTGCACCAAGGTGCGGTGCAGTGCAGGGGCAACCTCGTGTGCAACGTTGTTGCCCACACCACGCGCAATTCGTTGGACTGGCACAAACCTCTGCATAATCGGGAAGGAGGACACTCGGAGAAGACTACTCTGATGGGGTGACAGCACTGCGTCGCTCCTTCTACCCAGTAAGAAGATGTGGTAGGGTAACTGCCAGGCTTATCCTTCCATGTCGGTTTGTATACACATGGATACGGGTTTGCCACGATAATGAAGACGTAACCGGTATGCTGGCGTCTATTAGCAAGGCCACTCGCCGGTTGACAGCCGCACGAGCAAGGGCGATGGGACCACTGCTGTGCCGCCCCAACACATCGCTGTCACCTCCACCTCTTCCTCCACGTTCATTGAGAGGAGGCCAACGCTCACGAGTGTAGCTTCACTTCTGCTAGGCCATACATATTGCTGCGTTGCCGCCGTTGCAAGCAGACCAAGTCGTATGCACAAGACTAAAGGCGTACAGCCTAAGACATCGGGAAAGGTGGTTATCTGCATGCCCGAGAAGCAGGAGTTGGAATTCACATTATTAAGTGGATGTCGAGCATCAGCATACACGACGGCTATGAGCACGACACAATGCAATCGATTAACGCACAAGTATTAGCCTTGAAGACGTTATTAATGGTCAAATTTATGCATAACATAACGCGGATATGCATAAACACTTATTGAATATGCACTTATCAATGTTAGACTATACCATACTGCAACCGAATTCATGCCTTACAGATGAATTCAAGCCCCCCTCAAATGGAATACCCCCCTTGTAACAGTCAAGGCCAAATTCTGTGATTTTCATGGCCGTTTTAGGCCTTATTTGTAAGGTACATGTTTTTAATGACTTGTGGCGGATATCGGCGAGTTATGAGTCTGCCGCGGATATCGACCGGGGCCCCAAGACCAGTCCGGAAGGTGCCAGAAAACGGAGGGCCAGTCGAGAAGGGCTCGACCAGATTTCTGGAAGGGCCTGGCGCCAAGTAATATAACTTGACCATATGAGCAGCAAATTAGGGGATCTTTGGTGCGTTGGAAAGGTCTAGAAGTGTACTACAAGGTTATGCAATAACATCTTAGCATCTAGTTTTGTGTAGCACGGAAATCGTCTAGACAGTAGTATGTGCAGACTGGTAGGTATAAAAGCGACATTCTACAATGTGCAATACAACCTTTAGCTCCTTCGTTTCTGGTGTGCAAGCTTGGTGGTGGTTAGCAGGGTTGCTAGCGTGTGTCCACTGGTGTGTGCTTGCTTGTATGAGGATCCAAGGCGCTACACAAGTCGGTGTGTAGCTTCGAGCGCGTGCGCGTGCGTATGCGAGTGGCGGGGCGCGCATGTGTGCTTGGCAGAGGGGGCAAGGTTCCGGTGTGACTACTGTGCCTTAGTGAGAGGGTTGTTGATTGGACCAACTCACAGGTAACAAAGCACGAGCATCGTCACAGCAGCAATGCACAATGCGTGGGCAAGTTGTTTAACAATATGCAAGATTGCAACATCGTTCACTGTACTCTTATGTATGGTTGTGCAACAAGGGGTGCTTAGGAATTTTCTCAGAGACAAGTACGATTGGGGTACGTCATGTATATTCACGTGGTGGCTGATGCTAGCGTTGTTATCAGTATATGCACAAAAAATGCACGCATGTGCATACGCCCGCGCGTTGACAACCAAGGTGTGCATGTACCACATGTTGCGAAGTGTTTCCATGCATGGCATATTTGGCTTAGACTCTACCAACTTCACCTACTACTAATAGGTGAAGCAACGTTGAGTGATAGTATCACTCAGCGTTGGCTACACAACTGTACATTCCTGATGTGAAGTGACCCTCTTTGCACTGTTTAGCATCTATTCTCTGACTATGCATGCCACCTGCCTACAGATAGTACTCTGGTTTCATTCAAGCTACTGCGCATGGCAGGCCTTCAGCAAAGTAACTATAGTCAGCAGCCTAATTTAACAACCGCAAAATCACACCCAATGCAGGAACCACTTACTGGTTGACAGCGAGAAGAACACGGGTGCGTAGCGTTGAGCCTGCGGTCATACTCAATGTACAAGATGAGCTACTTGCCAACGTCGTCGAACAGGAGGCTGTTGCGGAGGGGGTTGAACATAAACACTTTGGGACCGGCACTGCCCCGAACACAAAATAGTGCATAAGGGCTTTGTTGGTTTAATGACATAACAATACCCACACACGAGGCACGGAGGGAGTCCAACTGGACATGCGAGAGAGAGAGAGAGAGAGAGAGAGAGAGAGAGAGAGAGAGAGAGAGAGAGAGAGAGAGAGAGAGAGAGAGAGAGAGAGAGAGAGAGANGAGAGAGAGAGAGAGAGAGAGAGAGAGAGAGAGAGAGAGAGAGAGAGAGAGAGAGAGAGAGAGAGAGAGAGAGAGAGAGAGAGAGAGAGAGAGAGAGAGAGAGAGAGAGAGAGAGAGAGAGAGAGAGAGAGAGAGAGAGAGAGAGAGAGAGAGAGAGAGAGAGAGAGAGAGAGAGAGAGAGAGAGAGAGAGAGAGAGAGAGAGAGAGAGAGAGAGAGAGAGAGAGAGAGAGAGAGAGAGAGAGAGACAGAGCTTTGACGAGTCTGGCGATGTTGAACTTTTTACACTGTCCCGGCGCGAACCACTCCTCCATTGGGGCAGACTGGTCCAACTTGCACTCGGTCAGCTGTCAACTTGCCATGCCTTATCGTCATCATATACCGGAGTCGAGCATGAATACAACAGTACGCCCGTCGTCGTCGCGTACGGGTGGTGGATTACACGCACTGCAAAGAGGACGTTTGAGTGAGCGATGCGATTAACATTGTTGAACTGAACGAGTTTACATGCCAGCTTGTATTTGGTTGTGAGGCATATGCGTAACTGAGCAACTCATGAGTCAGCGTGTGACTCGCATACGTGTACATGATACCTAACGCTGCAGCTCTATGCAACAATGTAGACATAAGCGTTGTAGCTTATGAATGTAAACTCTGTGAATGATAGTACTGCTTGCGTGCGCGTGCAACTCACTCAAGCTTCGGAATTTGTTGAGGGCGGGCCTTCGTGCCGCAAGGAAGGGTGCAGGTGTGCGTGTGCAGGTGAAGTCCTCCCCTCCGCAGGTGATGATGTACGCCGCTCTGCGCGGCTTGTTGACCGCGATGCAATCGTCCACCACCCACACGACGCTGTCCCCATACACCGCCGGGCGCTCGTGCGCTATCGCTGCGGCGCTGTTCGTCACAGACCTCCAACTTGTTGTCCACGTGCCTGCAGAGTGTGTGTTAGCGTGGGTGTGCAAGTGCGAGTGCACGTGCATGTTTGTGCGGGTGCACGAGAGTGAGCGTGCACACAGGAGACTGGTCTTAAGCGTCCACATGCAGTGATGTGACACCAGATCACACGCATGGGTGTGCGCAGGCACGCACGGACACGCGCAGGCAGGTGCGTACTAGCGGGTTGTTGTTGCTGTTGTGCAGTTGGTGGTAGCTGGATTGCTTGCGGGGCGCACGCACGGCCTTGCATGGCTGCTGCTGCAGCGTGGAAAAGTCGGCGTCGCAGCGAGAGAGGACGGGAAGGGACTTGCGTTGTGCGCAGCCGTTGACAATCACGTACTCCTAGCCGGTGCCATAGACGTAGTCGGCGGTCGGGGTAGAAGCCAGCGGCGACCTGACAAAGAAGGAGGACTTCCCGCCCTGGAGTGTGGGCACGCAGTCTGCTTCCAGATCGCCGGCGTCGGTGGACAGCGTGCACGCGAACTCGCCGTACCCGTACGGATCCTTCTCCCCTTTTTAAGTGTAGTCCGCGACCAGGTACAGCCGCCCCTATGCCAGAGATGTCGTGCCGTTCATTTTCAGGGAGGTCACGATGCCAGGGTCTGCGCAACGCACGCACGCACGCACGCACGCAGCATCGGGGGAGTCAAGGCAAACACACGCACAGCTAGACTTGGAAGAATGTGAGTCATAAAGACTCACTTTTGGATTCTAAGGCCTCGGCGATGTTGGCTGGCGATGGGACGCTCTTGCAGTTGCTGACATCGGTGATGGGGCAGCGCATGAGTTGTAAGTATGTGCATGGCGGGTAGTCGCACGCGTCATCTTCCAAGTCCAAATCGACAGCAAGGAACACGTAATCCCCGAGCGCCTGAAAGCCGAAGCCGTTGGTGATCAGGTGTCCATCGATGTGGGCAAGACCATGGTTGACGCAGTTGCTGCCATCAGTATCGCACTACAGAATCCCAAACGTGTTGCCGATAATGTCACCGATCTTGGAGAACTCTTTGCCGCTGGCTGTGAAGACGGGAGCTGAGCAGGTGGGACAGCAGTGTGGGTGTGGGTGTGCGCGCACTTATGCGCATGCGTGCATACATGCTTATGTGTGTGAGAGAGACAGAGAAAGACAGTACTTATGGGGTCGTTGAATGAGATGAAGTCCTGCGCTGAAAGGCTGTTTTTTACTACGGTTGGGGGATTGCTGGCACTGTTGCAACCTGTGGCGCATTACAGTGTCAGTGTTGATCTATCGAAGGCCTACACAGTGTGGCGACCATAATCTGTCAACCATGCGGGTTTCAAACACAACAACAACAACAACAACAACAACAACAACGGAATTCACCTTGCATAAGCATGCTGACACTGTGTTGGAAACATGTGTGCACATGACAGCCACACAACCCCAGCAGCGCAGTTGGCAGTTGCAGAGCGGCTGTGTGCCACTCTGCTTCAGTGAATGTGCTTGGCGCATTTGGTGTTGCAGGCAACACCGCGGCACGTACGCACGCAGACACATGTACAGACAAAACCACACCCACACTGCATCCTTGCACTCACAGAGAGCTACATACGCTTATGCTGCCCCGTCCTCTCTTAATTGCATTGCCCCCCCNCTTCTCCTCTCTGTACACTGTGCCTGACCGAACAAGCTGATGTCCAAGGGTGCGTCGGGGTTTCTGGCACCCGCATCTGCCGGACTCAGCCACAGCGGCAACGACAACGCCAGCAACTACAGAAACATTCAACACCGCCCCATACTTGCTAGTGGACACCCCCAACCCCAACAACACCAGCCACAACCACATAAACGACAGCAGCGGCGGAATGCTGCAACCCGAGTGAGACGAAGACACACATTCTACCTCCTCCCAATTCCACCATAGACATGCTTTAAAAAATGAGCCGCTGGATAAGCCAATGGGATTGAACATATGGGAAGACAAGCAGATAACTCAGTTTTTGCAAACAGGCATATATGCGGACGGAATGAGCTATAGAGATAACGACCGCATCTAGCACTGCTCGCAAGTATGTGTAGTCAAAAGGGGCCTTATGAGTAAAAGCCATCGCAATGGAGCCTCTATAAGTTTAAGCACCAGTCAAACGAGCGGCCATTGTCTCGACTTTGCACAAGGAGCTGGGACATTTAGGGGTGAAATGCACACTCAGCTTGGTACAAGGCACTTATTGGTGGAGAGGCATGACCGCACAGTGCAGGAGGTAGTGGCCAACTTCACCACCTGTGATTGCATTAAAGTCAACTTTACAATACGCAGCATGGAGCTGCACCCCAATGCCCACTTAAGGACTGTTCTCATAGTGGAGAAACTCCTTATTCTGATTGTAGTTGAGCACTTATTTAGATGGATCGAGCTGACCACGTGTATGATGTGTCATGAGTGGCAGTGTTAGCGTTATATAAACCGCATGCCATTACGGTATACATAGCACTGTGATATGAACTTCATGTTAAACATGACATATTATATAATATACAATATATATCAAATACTTATTGGTATGCATTAAATGTAATTGATTATTTTTTATCATATTTGCCCGGTCAGTGCCCCCCCCCCCCCCCCCCCCCCCCCCCCCCCCCCCCCCCCCCCCCCCCCCCCCCCCCCCCCCCCCCCCCCCCCCCCCCCCCCCCCCCCCCCCCCCCCCCCCCCCCCCCNAGTGGGTGGCTTTGCAAAACAGCAGTGGGGCTTCAACCGTAAATAGAATACACCGTGAGGTGCTTATGCACACATGCTTTATAATGTTGACAGTATCAATTGTAAAAAAGCAACTTGAAGGCCTGGTTGAGCTCGAGATTCATTAATACTACAACATATCAAAATACAATTGTTGCAATTAATTCTGCATTTAAGCTAGTAGAATAGCCTATGCTTGTAAGGGAAAGAAGCGATGGAAGCTCTGCTTGCATGGCGTGTGTATGTATATGCTGCTTGATTAACACCGCTTACTTAGCAGAGTTTTTAAACGTTTTCATTAAACATTATTCATGCATATCATCATTCCAATCTGCATTATGCTAATGGATACACTTATGTGCATCACAATATTACACGTATCGCGGCTGGTGTATGCAGTGCTTGACCAATCACACCTGCCAACATGAATGCTGTTACTGAACACACTTTGCCGTATAGACTACAGGGGCATGTATAAAGTGCGAATTCTTCTTAGCGCCACACTTGCGACTAAGTAGGTTGTCACGCACGTCATGCGTTACGTTATTCAAGCATCACGAAAGAATTCAGCGCACGCGCCGCCTGCTTCTGTTCCGTGCTGCTTAATCGGCAGGAGCTGCTGCACAGTGGTGCTATGATTGTAACCTACATGGTATAGGCTATATCATTGGCGTGCTGTTGTTAATGATGCGGACCATTTGTATAAGTCAGTAGCACCACTTGTGGCAGTGCATGCTTATCACGCTGGTGGGAGAAAGCGTCTTCAAACCCAACAACCATCAGCATAGCAGGCTCATAAAATAGAATGTGAGTATAGGCCTATAGTATAACGGTACTGGCAGTCCGACATGCATGCGTGACAAGACATACCGGTTCTGCATGTCGCTTTCTTTCTAACAACGCAATCGCTTGTCAAGAGATAGAAAGATTAAGATTCAAGCAAGGATCCGCCCACTTCAGCCTTAGTCGCTTCTGCAGCGGCAGGCCATCACCATCGCCGGTACGTGCATGCATCTTTCTGTGCGCGTGCACTGGCGAGTGTGTGTGTGCGCTCTCTTGACTAGACACCGTAGCATGTACGTTCAAGCTTAAGCTTTCTTCACTGCAAGCGTCAGGGTTTGCTGTTTGATTTCTGAGCAGTGCCGGAGTGATGGTTACCCTGTCTCTGCCGCTGCTTCTGCTGCTGGTCGTACTGGTGCTGAGTGGTTTGCACGCCTGCTTGCACGTGGGCGCCATCACCATCGACGACTTGTACCCCTTTGGCGCCGACAATGGCGACACCGTCATCTTGGGGTACGCTTGCCATGACACGTACGCACTCACAGCAATGCATGTGATTTGGATCCATACATGTGCATTGTGCTGTGCTAAGCTTACGTGCAATGCCAGAGGCAGTAGATTGCCACCTAGTACTCACTCAGCTGTCATTGCAGGGGCAATGACCTATCTTCCGGTCTCATCCTACTGCCTTATCCCGTGCCCGTGTTCGGCATTCCCAGCGTGAACGGAGCCTACATGAACCTGAACGGGGCATTGCATTTCCGCATTGCAAGCGACAACTCCGCCGCCTTCGCAAATGTGTTCCCCGCTCCCGGAAATGAATACAGCATGGTGGCGGCGTACTGGACGTTTCTCGTCGCCGATTGCCGGTCTTGCACAGGCATTGCCTTTCACCCCGTCAACGACACTGCCCTCCTCGCAAACATCACCAGCGACATACGCAGCGCCTTCCCGCATGAAGCACTTGCAGCCGGCTTCACCGCCGAGTCGGCACTCATCGCAACATGGATCAGAGTATGAACAACACGCGTGCATGTGCGTGCGCGCGTGTGCATGCGTGTGTACATGTGCATGCGCGTGTTCACTGAGGCTTGCGTGCTGCACTAATAATTATGGGTCTCGTTATTTCTTTACTAGGTGACCCCTTTTGACTTTGAATATTTTACCGAGGGAAACCTGCCCCACACATTCCAAGCGGTGATAGCCTTTAACACACGCACGGTTTTTGTGGGCTTATTTTACCCCGACCTAACCTATCAACCCTATATAGGTGAGCAGCAGCATTTTGCTAGAGTGGTGTCTAACAAGCATTTAAAGTGCGCACGATGCCTTCATAGCATGCATCAATGATAGTGTCGTTATGCAATGCTTGCCAGGTCCAGACAACGTGCAAGGGGGGTTCAACCTCGGTGATGGCGTGCGCTCGTTTCGGCTGCCCACCTCTTCCTCTCTTCAAAGCGCCTCGTTTAATAAGCTCTCCAACGTTGGCCAGGTGAGCAAGCATGAGCAAATACTTCTGTTGGCTTCCGGCACTCCTCGTGTTCAGCATGTGATGAGTATCACGTGTGCATGTGGCGTTTACTCCTTGACAGGCGGGCAAGTGGTGGTTTGGACTTGACCAGATCAGCAACGCCACCATCGGCACCTTTGCCTAGTGAGTGGCATAATTATGCACGCAGTGAAGTGCAGCTGAGAGAGTGGTGGCGCCGTGCCAATGCCAACCTGCCCTTGCTGAGAGAGTGGTTGTGCAATTTTGTAGCATCGATGAACCGTCTGTCGTTTTTGCGTGCGCTCAATCGAGGCTCTATGGCGATGGCGGAGTGGACGCGTGCGGCAACCATCGAGTTATGGACTGGGATTTTAACAACGACGGCGTGTTTGATGACGCGACGCATGACTCTGCACCTTTCATTGACACTGATGCGCTGCGGCTGACCCCGGGCACGCACCCCATCTATGCTCGAGTCATCTCCCCCTCGCCATGCCCCGGTTCCGACCCGCTGGTGCTCAACACAACTCTTACAATCAGCGGCAGCACACAACCGATTATAACCTACTTCCAGGCAGACGCAGCCTCTGGCAACACCATGCCATACGTGGGCGAACCCGTCCGCGTCGTTTTGGGCCTCTACATAGTCTTTTGCAACGACAATGTCACGACCATTGATTGGCGCCGACTCCACATTGGTGCGCCTCTCTCTCTCTCTCTCTCTCTCTCTCTCTCTCTCTCTCTCTCTCTCTCTCTCTCTCTCTCTCTCTCTCTCTCTCTCTCTCTCTCTCTCTCTCTCTCTCTCTCTCTCTCTCTCTCTCTCTCTCTCTCTCTCTCTCTCTCTCTCGCTCTCGCTCTCGCTCTCGCTCTCGCTCTNCTCTCGCTCTCGCTCTCGCTCTCGCTCTCTCACACGCATGCGTGCATGCGCGCGCACAATCCTCGTACATGTGTACATGTGTTTAGCAAAGTTTCCCACCATATCCACAACACTCCGTTGTTTGTGTGCAGGAAGCCGAGGGCATCGATACAGCACCCCGGGAGTCAAAACCATCTCCGTCAACGTCACGCAGAACGGCAAGAGCGCCTCGGGCTCCATCAACATCACCGTGGTGGACTACAAGCAAGCTTGCACCCCGTATGTATCAGTTTGCCCCCATACCAGCACAAAGCATTTGTATCTGTCTCCAGCTTCAGCACAACTCATGCTTACGCTTGTCTCCTCCATGAACAGAGCGGAGTATCCCCCGAGTGGACGAGCTGTGGGGCGGCGGGGCTGCACCAAGTATCAATGGACATCGGGGGATTATACTTGCAACTACCCACGTGGCATCAAGCCCTCCACCACGCTGTGGTCGGCGTTCGCTAGCCGTGCCCCGCAGAACGCGGCCGTCATCAGGCGCTTCTATGGCAACCGCACCGTGGACCAGGTCATGTATATCTTCAACGGCAATCAGGTCGGTCGGTTGGTTGATTGAATGAGAGCTGTTGGCTGGTTCTAGGTCATGTACTGCATCTGACTTTGTGTTGTAGGCGGATAAGTTCGCGGGGGAGGCTGCAGCGGCGCTGCTTAATGCCTTGACATTGCCATACGCGCAGTGTCCTTCCGCCGTCAAATTGCAGTTTCGCCACGCTTTATATCATGGCGTGAATTCGAACGAGGGTAAGAGTCTCTCTCTCTCTCTCTCTCTCTCTCTCTCTCTCTCTCTCTCTCTCTCTCTCTCTCTCTCTCTCTCTCTCTCTCTCTCTCTCTCTCTCTCTCTCTCTCTCTCTCTCTCTCTCTCTCTCTCTCTCTCTCTCTCTCTCTCTCTCTCTCTCTCTCTCTCTCTCTCTCTCTCTCTCTCTCTCTCTCTCTCTCTCTCTCTCTCTCTCTCTCTCTCTCTCTCGCTCTNCTCGCTCTCTCGCTCTCGCTCTCACTCTCGCTCTCGCTCGCTCTCTCGCTCGCTCTCGCTCTCTCTCACTCTCGCTCTCTCGCTCTCTCTCGCGTGCTCTCTCTCTCCTTGTTGTGTACTGACCAATGCGGCACTATGCAGCACGCACCGTCTTCAAAACGTTTCAACGGCAGAACAATCGCGTGGATGGATGCACCCTGCCTGTGTGCACGTACAGCTTGTAATAAGCTTTATCGGTTTGCACTCAACACTAACAGTACTGGTGTTGTGCGCCTACTCTCAACGGAGTTTTGTTAGCTGCACCATGATCAGGTTGGAGGCAACGTAGGCTGATGTTACCGCTAGTGCACTTGCTTTCACGCTTGGCAGTAGCTTGCTCAAGCACAGCGCAAGGAGCACGCACACACACACGCACACACACACACACCGGCACTGTCAGTTTCTAAAACAGCAACATACAAACACTCGCAAACACAGCTTGAGCAGCACACAATGCGACGCACGCATACATGCTTTTGTCCACCAGCAAAACATGCAACGAACCAACACTGCACACATGCAAGCAGACAGCTCGCACAGCACCTGCACGAAGCGTCCAATCACGGCTTTTTATGCACGCGCGTGTGTATGCATCGATCTTTAGTCTACAATGCACATGCAAGGTATTGCATGGGTGTGCTTGAACACGCGCACGCACGCCTGCACACCTCAACAAAATACACGCGCAGCGCATGCAGCAGCAACATGAGGCACAACGACATCAGAACCAACATGCACATATGGAATAGTGATACACATCATACATCAAAATTTGTCGTGTCGTACACAAGTGAACATGTGTATATAAAGTGCGATTGAGTACACACAGATATGTGACAAAATGTTTTTGCTTTCCATGCGCTTTGACTTCCGCTTCATGATCCATTAGCAGCGTCTTGTACTTGCACTTCAACACGTTACTCTTCAATTCTTCATCTGAATGACTCGCACGCCTGTTCAAGATTACAACATATAAAAATGTTGCAGAGACATTCTTGACGCAAACCTGCACATTGTAATACGCACGATAAAAAATAAAATAGCAAATGACATCAGGAGACCTGTGCACCTGAACTTGGGTGAGTGGGAAGAGGGTGGAGTGTTAGATAGACTCCTACTTGCGGCAAGTGCGAAGGGAGCAGGGCAAGTGAACCAGCCCAATTACCCTAAGCTCAGCTGCATAAAAACCCCGCACCTTATTCCCTCAGGCTGGCCTGAAATGACCTGTGTGCTGTGGGGCAGCTCAGGGTGGAAAGAAGGGGGGGGGNNNNGGGGGGATCAATTGTACTATATGGGACAACAACAATACGCGGGTCCATACATGACTGCACTGCTGTAACAGCTACATCAATCAAGCCAACAACGCCAAGTCTGCCACCGTAAGTCCAGCAATTTCTGTCAATGAAGTGTCTCGTGCCGGCCGTTTGTCACGAGATGGCGCTGATCTCATTGCTGCTAGTGCCATGATCGCTGCAGCCTGCGACCGCTGAAACACTATTGAGATGCGCTGCCGAAACTATGTCACCAAGCGGGAAATGAACCGTGACTCCAGCTCTCTTATATCAATCACACGGCGTGCACACATGGCTAACAGATCAACCGCTGGGGTCTCCATCCAACCATAGGTGTCAATTGCCAGGGGTATCAAAGTGTTAGCTGCTGCATGGTCGCCATACTTCGCCCTCTGCACTCTCTCTGCTGCCAGCACACCTGCTCTTGGCCTGGCGCGAGGCTCCGTAATGGTAACATCCAATAGCAGACGCTGATCGCAGCCCGGCTCACACGCGACAATGTCCATGCGTCGCCCCTGCTGCTCATGCGCACGCATAGGCAGCACACCAAGAACCTCGCAACGCATCACGAACCTCGCCTCCCTCATGATGGCGGCGAATCCATCACGCACAGCATCGTGAGTGGCAATGAGGTGTCCATCTCGCATGCACATCGAGAGATGCGTGTGGGAAATGAACAGCCGAGGCCTGCCCCGCACTGCCGCTCTCCCTCCAAACAAGTCCAACCATCAGCAGCTCATCATAAATTTCGCATGTTGCTGCTACGAGTTAGATAAAAGGGAGGGGGCGGACGCCGGAGAGGATTATGGTCGCCCTTAGCCGTCGCCTCACAATAGCGCGGATAATTTAACGTGTTTTATATTGAATATTGTGTCAATAATGTCACAGTTTGAACTAACTCGTTATTTTTGGCACAAATCACTAAAACTATTCTTAATCCGAGCTTGTGTTAGTGTTGGCACGAGCTGTCACGCTCATGCCATTGCTGCCACAACGGTTGTGCCAGCATATATCGATAATTCATGGACCAGTACCTTACAATGACACAGTGACTCTATGTGATGCTAGTATTATCCCAAGACTTTTACGAGTTGCTGGTATTAGCACACAATTTGTGCCGGCAATGGCATACGGCGCTGAACCCATGTGCCACACAAATGAAAACATTAACAAATGCATCCGAGGCTATGACAAACCCATCCATTGGTTACACGTTTATTAGTTGTTATGACTTAGCGCTACATTATTATATTGATTGAGTTGTGAAAGGCCTTTGGCTTAATTGCGAGGGGAAAAAAGTAAGGGAAGCAATCTTGTACATTGGCGTGTGCATGTGTGTGTAAGAAAAGCGTGCGATGGTGTCTATGGAACATGCCTTCATGGTGTGCCTTCAAGCTGCAATTAAAATCTTAACTTAAACACATTTGTGCCTCGTATCAAATATATAAGAGGCGAATACATATGTGTATGTATACGACGTTTATGTGCGGATACCTACGCTTATTAATATATGTATGTGCACCACATGATTAGTGATGATCAATTACACTTATTTATGCATGCACCTTTTCAACATTTACACCAGCATGTATGCTATTCGTAAACGCATTCAGCCGGCGACCGACGTCGTCACGCGCGTCATACAAGGGGGCTAACCAGCATGTCATGTGTCACGTCAGCCGAGCAGCACGGCGCAAAAGCAGCTTCCGTGCTGCGTTATCGGGTCAGGAGGTGCTGCAATGCACTCAATGGTGCACCGACTTTGTTGCATGCAACTAACAAAATTCCCCATTGGTCTGCTTCTGATACGGACGGATATGGAGCCATTGCACAGGTTAGCGCATTGCTTGTTGCAACATGCACTGAGCATGCCTGTTACAGACGGTCTCGCCGGTAGGAGAGCGTCTCCCGTGCTCATAATCCAGCGGCTTTGATAACCATTAGCATAGAAAGGCTAATGCATAACACGTGAGTATAGGCCTAGCCTGGCAGTCCGACATGGATGCATGCATGACAAGACTGCATACTGCATGTCACTACCTCAAGCTGCTGACACAGCAGCATGTTTCGGCATATGCCATGTCTCGTTGCGGTTTGTGGATGTGGAGTATTTACGATAGTACCGCTTGTGATGCGATAGCTCCAGCATTTGTACAATCAGTCACAAGAGCGGCAGCCATCACCATCGCCGGTACGTGCATTGCTTTGTGTGCGGGAGTGCACTGGCGCGTGTGTATGCTTTCTAGCATAGCTGTTGAACACTGAGCCAGCGCTGGCCAACTACAGCATACACATGCACCAGAACATACACACAAGGCGTGCACACAAGGCTTGCAAAGGGGTTTTACCCGAACCAACAACTTGTTAATTCTGTTGGCCTTTATACCAGCCAGACTACACATGTCTACTTTAGCAGGCACCGCGTGAGCTATACTTAGCTGATTGCTAATATGTAAGCTTAATTCTTTAGCTTACACTCAAAGCTTTCCAACAAGCTAAGCCACGCTTCCCAAGGCTAAGTATACGCGAAGTTCTTGCCGTTCTCCGAAGGCGTTGGCTGCGTCAGGCTGCGCCAGCCTCATGAGCAAGTCCGGAATCTCCTACTTGGTCATACTCCGCGTAGTGGACTCGATATCTGCTACAGACTCATGACTGATCGATATCAGCTCATACTAGTAGCAGTATCTCTAAGGCTCATGCCTTAGCCAATTCACAAGATGACTAGACTGAGCAGTGTGCAAGACATGCTCATGCTAACAATAGCAACGCCGTAGTAAGTAAGCTTTGTTTGCACTGCACGGCACGCGTGCGCGCTTTGTTGACTGGTTTTGAGCAATGCTGGAGAGATGGCTTCATCTGGAGAGAAGCTTACCCTGTCTCTGCTGCTGGTCGTGGTGCTGATCGGGCACGCCTGCTTACATGTGGGCGCCATCACTATCAACGACTTGTACCCCTTTGGCGCCGACAATGACGACAATTTCTTCAACAGGTACGCTTGCCATGGCATGCCCGAACAGCAATGTGTGTGCGCATCCCATCATACGTGTGCACAGAGCTGTGCCACACGCATTGCCAAACCCCAAGCTGCTACTCATTCAGCTGTTATTGCAGGGGTGATGACATATCTTCGGGTCTCATCTCGCTGCCTTGTCTGTGCCCGTGTTCGGTGTCGCCGGCTTGAGCGGGGCGTACGTCCAACAAAATGGTAAGCGAGTCAGTAAGTAAATGCTGGTGAACCTGAATGCGAAAGTCAAAGGTGCATTGCATAGCTTAAGGTGCATTACGCCGTTGCAATGCAGGCGCAGTGCATTTTCCAAGGCCAGCATGGACTACCTCCCCCACCCAACACGTCTTTTTCTTTCGCGGGGATGAATACAGCATGGTCGCGGCGTACTGGACGGACCTCACCGCCACCTGCCAAACTTGCAAAGGCATCCCCTACCGCGCGGACGAGGATGCTGACCTCCTCGCCGATATCACCAGCGACATACACGCTGCCTTCCCGAGTGAGGCACTTGCAACCGGCTTTTAATGCCGAGTCGGCGCTCATCGCAACATGGATCAAGCGTGCGTGTGCGTGCCACTGGCCATTAAGAGTTGCGTGCTGCACAGATGTTAAAGTGTCTTCTTATTATCTCTTAATCAGGTGACCCTTTACAAGATGAGATCTGATCCGTATGCAACGATCCCCACATTTAAAGTAGTGATCGCTTTTTACAAGCGCATGGTCCTTGTGGGCTTATTCTTCCCCGACCTAACCTACGGGAGCCCTGGCGGTCAGCAACAACTTCCCTAAGTACTGTGACATGACTCTGCTAAGTGCGCACTATGTTTACATGTGATGTGTCATGTCAATATGCAACACTTGGCACGTGTAGCCTCGGCACAAAGGGGTTTCAACCTCGGTGATGGCGTGCGCTCCTTTCGGCTGCCGTACCTGCCGTACGTTGAGGACAATAAGAACGACGCTGACGACCACCCTCTGGCTGTAACGCGGGGCTTAGCCGACTAGGCCATGATAGTAGAAGTCGCTACCATGAGAGGTTGTGTATTGCTTATTGATGCTTTACAAGCCCTTCTTAGCCTACTCCACATTAACCGGCATTATTACATTCAACCCGGCTGCAACCGCGATTTTACCTCACAGTTAAATTCATAACCATTCTCACCAACAGCCTGAGATCGTTTCCAACGGTCGCGAAAACCTACCCACTCGCGCGCAATTCTGTGCGCCCGGTGGGACTCGAACCCACGACCTTTAGAGCTCCGATTACTAATGTAACGCAGGGCTTAGCCGACTAGGCCATGATAGCAAAAGTCGCTACCATGAGAGTTGTGAATTGCTTATTTATGCTTTACAAGCCCTTCTTAGCCTATTCCACATTAACCGGCATTACACTGGCCCCGCCTGAGCTGGATTTGTAGGAAAGCCCTTCTACCCAACATGGAAGGACGTAAGGGGGGGGGGGTGAGAGCTGTTGGCTGGTTCTAGGTCATGTACTGCATCTGACTTTGTGTTGTAGGCGGATAAGTTCGCGGGGGAGGCTGCAGCGGCGCTGCTTAATGCCTTGACATTGCCATACGCGCANTAGCACCTTCCGCAAAAGAATTACATTTGAAAACTACAATCCCTCTGTTTTTATATATCCAACTTTACGGGGACAGTTATGATATCACAATGACATCAAGCAAGATAATTGAGTATCAAGTTTGATACTCAATGTGCATAACTTGTTTTGTGCCTGCATTAATATGTAGCGTCAATCTAAGAAGTTCTTCAGTTGTGCATAAAAGAATAAGTGTCTTTATTGTTGCTTTGACTTACTCTGACTTGTACTTGGCTAGATACACATTGAAGTGCTCCCCAAACGTGCACACTCGCACACACGCACATAAGATGGGCGCTTCTCTGAATAGTGTTTAAAAGACCTTCCCCCATCTCTGTAATGTCATTGGCGACTAAATTGGGCACTTTACACAATTACAACGGGATATGAATACTCAACCACTTGCTGCCATTGTGCAGCACACAGTCATATACTCCCCCTTGCTGCCCTTTTACTCAACTTGGGTCGGAGGGCAGCAAGGGTGTGTATTTGAATATATGTTGCATACAGGCCAAAATGAAGCGCTTGGCATGCGTAATTTACCGGCCGCTTGCCTCCTTGAGGCAAGGCTCCCTGCCTTTGTATGTAATGACTGAGCACTCAACACAAGCATGAGGTCTCTGTCGTTGTACTTTTGCATAGTATGTGACTAAACATGCTGATCTTACTCTTTCAAGCTCTGTGCATCACGAGTCACTGAAGCATGATGCTTACGCATGTTTATAAATGCATAGGGTATGAGTCATGAGTATGAGTCAATGCGTGTCACCGTTGGAGAGAGAGGGAGAGAGAGAGAGAGAGAGAGAGAGAGAGAGAGAGAGAGAGAGAGAGAGAGAGAGAGAGAGAGAGA
>RHPI01003124.1:485933-505092 GCA_009103225.1 Chlorokybus atmophyticus
GAGAGAGAGAGAGAGAGAGAGAGAGAGAGAGAGAGAGAGAGAGAGAGAGAGAGAGAGAGCATCCCCGTATGCACACATAGTAGCTTACCCTTTGATTACACGCTTGTTAATGACCATATATGGTCAATAGCATGCTATTAAACAATGTCCATTTGTACTCCTTCAAGGTCATGAAACAAGCCCGCATTCATGCATATAGCAAGCTTTGCTAGCCCTCAAGCTGTTGTTGCTGATGTTCAGTGTTGCCACTGTTGCAAGTCAGTCGATATCACGCTACTTGCCGAGTTGTCACGTTACTTGACACAGATGGCTTGCTGTTCAGCTGAATTCAGCTAGTCTTATGTATATCCAGCTGTTTTCACTACTGGTTAGTGGTGCCACTGTTGGTCAGTTACTGTTTGTCAAGCTGAAACATTGGACAGTGCTTATGAGTCCTTAGGTCTCAGCAATGGAACGCATACGTCGTAGACGCTGACAACAGTGCCTATGAGCATCTAGAAGCAATGGATTGCATATTTCGTAGACACTGGACAGTGCCTATGAGTCTTTATGTGACGGTGCTCGTGCCTTGTCACCTGTGAGTTGGTCCAATCCACAACCCTCTCACCAAGACACGGTATTCACACCGGAACCTTGCCCCCTCTGCCAAGCACACACGCGCGCCCCGCCACTCGCGTACGCACGCGCATGCGCTCGAAGCTACACACCGACTTGTGTAGCGCCTTGGATCGTCACACAAGCAAGCACACACCAGTGGCCACACGCTAGCAACCCCTGCTAACCACCACCAAGCTTGCACACCAGAAACTAGGGAGCTAAAGGTTGTATTGCAAATTGTAGAATGTCACTTTTATACCTACCAGTCTGCACATGCTACTGTCTAGACGATTCTAGCGCTAGACGGAACTAGAAGCTAAGATATTCTTGCAGAATCTTGTAGTACACTTCTAGACCTTTCCAACGCACCAAAGATCTCCTAATTTGCTGCTCATATGGTCAAGTTATACTACTTGGCGCCAGGCCCTTCCAGAAATCTGGTCGAGCCCTTCTCGACTGGCCCTCCGTTTTCTGGCACCTTCCGGACTGGTCTTGGGGCCCCGGTCGTATCCGCGGCAGACTCATAACTCGCCGATATCCGCCACAAGTCATTAAAAACATGTACCCTACAAATAAAGCCTAAAACGGCCATGAAAATCACAGAATTTGGCCTTGACTGTTACACTCCTCCCCCCCCAGGTGAGCTTCGTCCTCGAAGCTCGCGAGGTTGTCGTCGAGCAAGATAGGCACGCACAACGTCTTGAGCATTAGTCAAGTGTGCCTCTGGCTCCCAGGATGCTTCATGCAACGGATAGCCCTTCCATTTCACTAAGAACTTGCGTACGCCATGCACAAACTTCTCACCAAGGATGTCTTCTACCTCCCACTCGGGTTCACCGTCCGTGCCAACTTCGGGGGGTGGCCTTTCTGGCGGTTGTCCTCGATATGCTTTCAGAAGGGAGACGTGAAAAACGGGGTGCACACGCATGGTGTCGGGTAGCTCCAACTTGTACGCCACGTCCGAGATAACTTTGCTGACCTTAAATGGTCCCAACCAGCGTTCATTCAGCTTGCGAACTCCCGTACGCACCTGGACGTGCTTCGCGGAGAGTAACACAATGTTGCCTTCCTGAAACGTGAGGTGTCGGCGATGCGCGTCCGCGTACTGCTTCTGCCGATTTTGTGCCACTAATAACGCATCCCTAGCTGCCTTGTTAATGTCTGCGCACTTTGTAAGGAAATCATTAGCTGCCTCCACACGCACGTCATGTCGTCGCGGTGTCCATGCCGTCAACGGTGTCAATAGATGTTGCCCGTAGTTCATAAGGAAGGGAGTGACACCTGTGCTTGCATTGTGGTGGTTGTTGATCGCAAACTCAACCAACTCAAGCAGCTCCTCCCAATTGTCTTGTCGCGCGTTAACGTAGCAACGCAGCATGTCCTCGATCACACGGTTGGCCCGCTCCGTTTGCCCATCAGTTTGCGGGTGGAATGCCGTGCTAAACTTCAGTGTGGTACCCAGTGCACTATGCAGCGCCTCCCAAAACTTACTTGTAAAGCGCGGGTCGCGATCACTCACAATGCTTCGTGGTAATCCATGAGAACGAAATACATGCTTCACGAACAAGCGTGCTGCCTCCGGTGCCGTGCAAGACTCACTACACGGTGCCAAGCGTACCATTTTGCTGGTTTTATCGACGAACACAAGTATAGCGTCGTACCCTTCTTTTGTCTTTGGTAGCCCCGTGATAAAGTCCATGGTAACTTGCTCCCACTTGGACAATGGCACAGGGAGAGGTTGCAGCAACCCACCTGGCTTTTGGTTGCTTGCCTTCACCCTTTGGCATGCGTCGCACAACGCCACGTAGTCGCGCACATCGCGATGCATCTCTCGCCAGTAAAAACGCTGTTTTAAGCTTGCCAAAGTCCTTTCCAACCCTTGGTGACCAGCAATGGGCACGTCATGAGCTTCCTTCAGCAACTTCACACGGATATGCGCGTCGTTGGGGATGTACAAGCGCCCATGGTGCTACAGCAGCCCGTCGCGCATTGACCAGTGCCCACTTGTGTCCGTAGCTGTATTTTTCAGCTCTTGCAACACTTTCATACCCTCCGTGTCTTCACGAAGCACTTGCCGAATCTGGTCGGTCCACTCGGGCTGCACTTGAGCGAGTGCCTCAATTGCATTAAGCCGGCTCAGCGCGTCAGCAACACCATTTGACGTACCGGGCTTGTACTTGATATCGAAGTCAAAAAGTTGAAAGAACTCAAGCCATCGAGCTTGTCTGCGACTCAGATGAGGTTGTGTTTGTAAGTACCTCAGTGGAGAGTGATCCGTCTCAAGCACGAACTTTTTGCCTTCCAGAAAACAACGCCATTGTCGTAGCGCCATGACTTGCGCTAAAAGTTCCTTCTCGTGCACGGGGTAATTCAGCTCCGCACCACTCATCTTCTTGCTGAAGAATGCTACTGGTTGAAGGCCGTTGCCATGGTCTTGCTGCAAAACAGCTCCTACGGCTGTGTCGGACGCGTCGCAAGCCAAAATAAATGTCTTTTCCATGTTGGGGTGAGCCAGGACTGGTGCCTCCGTCAGCGCCTTCTTCAACGCAGCAAATGCATGTTCCTCTGTTGCTGACCAGCTCCAATGCTTTCCCTTCTTGAGTAGGGTAGTCAAGGGAGCAGCTATGCGCGAAAACCCCATGATAAACTTGCGATAATACCCCGCAAGGCCTAAAAAGGACATCACCTCCTTTACATTGGTCGGGGCAGCCCACTCGCGCACCACCTGCACTTTGTTGGGGTCCGGCTTGATGCCTTCATGCGACACAATGTGGCCTAGGTACTCCACCTCTCGAAGCAAGAATTTGCACTTCTGTAGCTGGGCGTACAACTTGTGTTCGCGCAAACGCTGCAACACGCGCCGTAGAAGTGCCACGTGCTCCTCCTTTGTTGTCGCGTACACCAAAATGTCGTCGAGGTACACGAGGACTCCCTTACCAATCAAGTCAGCAAAAACGCTGTTCATAAGCGTTTGAAATGTTGCCGGTGCGTTCGTAAGTCCGAAGGACATGACCAACCACTCGTAGTGCCCATAACGTGTGTTAAAAGCTGTTTTCTCCACATCCTCGGGCGCGATGCGAATTTGGTGATAACCTCCAGCAAGATCAAGTGTTGTGAAGTACTGCGCACCTTGCAATTGCTCCAGCAACTCGTCGATACGTGGGAGTGGAAAGCAATTCCTCTTCGTGATGTTGTTGAGAGCTCGGTAGTCGACGCACATGCGCAAGCTCCCGTTCTTCTTTCGTACAAACAAAATAGGTGCACCATAGGGGGACTTACTAGGCCTGATGTAGCCTCTTTCCAGCAAGTCCGCCACCTGCCTCTCGGCCTCTTCCAGTTCCAAAGGTGACAACTTGTATACGGGTCGATACGGTGGCTTGTGCACGCCCTCAATCAGCTCCACACGGTGGTCTACGCTCCGTGGAGGTGGTAGACCAGATGGAAGTCCGTCCACCATGATATCTTGGTATTCTTTAACAAGTTTACACACCTCGGGGTCCATAGTAGCCGTCTGAACATCGTCACTCAGCTCTGGTGCTGACTTTGCAGTGTTTTCGCGCACCACGCACAACCATGCAGCCTTTGCCTTCCGTGGAGACAATAACTTCCTCAATTGCACATAAGAGATCTGGGCAATTGTCGTACCACCTAATTGTGCGTGCCGCGCCTCGATGACGTCCGATGCAGCTTGAATGGACTCTCCACCGTTTCGCTCGATGGTGAGCACGCGCTTCCTCCAATTGATGGCTGGATTATGTTGCCATAGCCACGGTAGTCCCAAAATCCCATCAAACCCGTTCCGTAGGGTGATGCAGCAAAACCGCATGCTCTCCTTCATCTTCCCAATGCGAACGCACAACTCTTTGGTCATAAACGCAGCGCCATCACCTCCAGAGGGTGGCTCTCCATCAGCGAGCTTCACTTCACCTCCTCGTAATGACGAAAGCCAACCGTAACGCCGCGCGATATCAATACTCATGAAGTTGCTGTTGGCACCGCTATCAATCATGAGCTTACACTCTCTCCATCGTCCTTGGTCATCGCAAATGTGTGCTCGAAGCCCGAAGTACTTTGTTGTCTCCTCGTTTGCATAACTCACCACCATTGGCGCGTTCAAAGCCATCTCTTCTTGCTTCTTTAATGGAAATGTCACAGCATCCGTCCGTGCATGAGGCTCCTTCCTATCCCCAGCAGTAGCCTCCTCACCTACTGGGGGAAGTCGTTT
Source organism: Chlorokybus atmophyticus (assembly GCA_009103225.1). Classification (NCBI taxonomy): domain Eukaryota; kingdom Viridiplantae; phylum Streptophyta; class Chlorokybophyceae; order Chlorokybales; family Chlorokybaceae; genus Chlorokybus; species Chlorokybus atmophyticus. Next base: position 490,756 of record RHPI01003124.1, read on the forward strand.
TCCTGCTCCACGCCATTTTGCTCCATGGTGTTGACGCGACGATCACGGCGAGGGTTGCCATCCGGTGTTGGCCTTTGCGTGCTTCGTTTGGGGCATCCGTACGCCAAATGCTCCGTCGACCCACACGCATAACACTTGCGCACACCTTTACCTCTTTCACCACGTCCGCCGTGCTTCGCCTCACTTCCATGCGTGTGTATGGCACCCACCTCCATTGGTGCAGGCCCAGAGTCAGCTCCACCTCCATTGGCAAGTGCTGAACTTGGTTCTCCTCGTCTCCATGCATGTTGAAAGCCTCCCCGGGGCTGATCACCATGCCTTTGCCTCCAGTCAGTGTTTCTTGTGGTGGACTTGAAGTACAACGCGTCGAGACGCTCCGCGATGCGTATAGCCTCCGCGAGTGTCTTCGGGTCCCGTAGCTCCACTTCTTTACGCCCCAAAGGTTTTAAACCACGTGTATACCTGTCCAACTGCTCCTCCTCGGTCATATTGGGTATGGACATCACCAATCGCTGAAACGCGGCCGTGTACGCCATCACCGACCCCATTTGCACAAGGGCTGCAAGTTTGTCGCGTGCGGCCTTCACGCTCTCAACGGGAACAAATTGATGCCTGACCTCCAGTGCCAACTCTTCCATGGTGGTCAATGGTAGCGCCAACCCGTTTGCAACACGCGTACATCGATGCCTCCACCACACAAGTGCTGCACCTTCAAGCAATGTCGCTGCAACCTCCACGTGCAGATGCGTGGGCACCTCCGTGAGCTTCAACCAAGACGATACTTGAAAAATCCATTCATCCACTGCATCTCCATCACGTTGACCCCTGAATGGCTTGGGCTTTGGCACCTTCACATGCACGCGCGAGCTTGATGCCATGGGAATTTGTACACGCGCCATCGCATGCTCATACGCCTCGCGTTGTGCTTGTGCCGCCGCTTGAGTGTGATGAAGCTCTTCCCTCAGTGCCAAGATGGCAGCTTGAAGCTCTTCCATGCGAGCATCCTCCATCTCCACTAACACACTACACTCCGCTTCCGAATGAAAAGTGTAAACGCCCACACACTTCCTCTCTCACCTTCGTAAACCGTGCTCCGATACCAGTTGTGACGGTGCTCGTGCCTTGTCACCTGTGAGTTGGTCCAATCCACAACCCTCTCACCAAGACACGGTATTCACACCGGAACCTTGCCCCCTCTGCCAAGCACACACGCGCGCCCCGCCACTCGCGTACGCACGCGCATGCGCTCGAAGCTACACACCGACTTGTGTAGCGCCTTGGATCGTCACACAAGCAAGCACACACCAGTGGCCACACGCTAGCAACCCCTGCTAACCACCACCAAGCTTGCACACCAGAAACTAGGGAGCTAAAGGTTGTATTGCAAATTGTAGAATGTCACTTTTATACCTACCAGTCTGCACATGCTACTGTCTAGACGATTCTAGCGCTAGACGGAACTAGAAGCTAAGATATTCTTGCATAATCTTGTAGTAAACCTCTAGACCTTTCCAACGCACCAAAGATCTCCTAATTTGCTGCTCATATGGTCAAGTTATACTACTTGGCGCCAGGCCCTTCCAGAAATCTGGTCGAGCCCTTCTCGACTGGCCCTCCGTTTTCTGGCACCTTCCGGACTGGTCTTGGGGCCCCGGTCGATATCCGCGGCAGACTCATAACTCGCCGATATCCGCCACAAGTCATTAAAAACATGTACCTTACAAATAAAGCCTAAAACGGCCATGAAAATCACAGAATTTGGCCTTGACTGTTACACTTTAGGTCACAGCAATGGAGTGCATAAGTCGTAGACACTGGACAGTGTAACAGACCACTAGGCCACAAAAGCACGAAGTGTGTTTTTGCGGCCATTGTGGCGTTATAATTTAATCGTCCGTGACATTCCCCCCCACTTAGGTATCTAATGTCCTCATTAGATGTGAGTTTTTACAGGGCTTCTCGTCACTGAGCAGTGGAAGCGATTTTGCAATCATCACTGAGCAGTCGCAGCGCGCATTGCGCGTATGGGACCGACTGTCAGTCGCCGTCAGGCAAGTCGCGCAGTACTACCCAGCGGCGGCTCCAGGTACGCGCGACGCGTCAGAATGTCCGACTGCCGTCCGGCAAGTCGCGCATTGACGCGCGACCCATTATGGATCGATAACAACAACCTCAAAAATCCTTCTTGGTCTACCGCTGCCAGGCGGTTTCGACCTCAGGACCTTTTTGGTCTCAAGCTCCGATGACCAATGTAACAGACCACTAGGCCACAAAAGCACGAAGTGTGTTTTTGCGGCCATTGTGGCGTTATAATTTAATCGTCCGTGACAGACAGTGCCTATGAGTCCTTAAGTCTCAGCTATGGAAATGCATAAGTCGTAGAGTGTCTTAGACGGTGCCAGCTTATGAGACCAAAGCAGCTTTTTGAACATGTGGACATCCTTATAACTTTTGCTTGGCAGAGCACATCTGGCATATTTCATACGACGCCAATGGACTTATGGGAGGGGCGTTAAAGAAGAACGAGGTGAACGCCAAGGACAGTCCAGGGAGCAGCGGGTCCAGCTCTGTGCGCATGCTTGAGAAGCAGAGCGAACTGCCAAACACGGCACAGCTGCTCGTCGCCGGTCTGTAGGGTGGGGCAAAGTTTTCAGCCCTGACGATTATAGCCCTTCGCAGACAGTCGTTTTGTGGTGCCCCTTGAGCGACGGGCCCCTTCCAAATGACGTGCTACGGGCTACTTGGCTTAAATTCGGGTAAGGACTGTGTGCGCGCATGTATGATTGCAACCCTGAACTGTGACAACTCCACTAGAAGTGAAGCAAGCTGAATGTACAGCTGTTGTGTTGTGTTATCTAATACGATGCTTGTTCATGAGGTGCAAACATGCAAACAATTACGACCGAGACAAAGTCTTTGACATCGATATGCAATCCTTAAGTCGTGACTGTCGTGCCAAATCCTATCGTTGCGCGAGGATGTCGTCCACCAGCTCGTCATGGCCTCATCATGCTGCACCTTTTCCACCTTCACATGTTGTAGCTTCCTCCATGCATGTCTGCTAGCTCAGGATCCTCCCGAAGCTGCCCCACTAGTGTACATACTCATACACATGACACAACACTCACAACAAGCGCGTATTACTCACAACAAGCGCGTGTCTTAGCCAACCTAGACTCAAGCACGGGCTTCTATACTTGCAATTGGCATGTGATGCACGGGGAGATGAGGCTAAGTCCGTTCGCAAGGTGTGGCACACGCTCATACACTTCACACAAGCATATCCATGCACGTGCACACTCAAGGCAAGCACACAAGCAAGGCAAGTTGAGGCCTCTCCAAGTAGCTGTATGCTCCCAATAGAACAAGGGACTTGCGCTCAACTAGCTGCAACACAAGTCAAGAACACTTACATACCCTCCTACCATGCCTCCACAACCGTTTTAACCACTTTAGCTGCCACAACTACCATACAACTCCCAAATCAGTCATAACCAGCGATTTTCAGTCACATGTGAGTCCTACCAGCGTAATTGAGTTACACCTCGATGTAATGACCGTAACTCAGCTCTATCTCATGAAATATGACCTCAAAAGCCCTCATAATCGATGCGTTGCGCCACCGACACGCACGCGCATGACAGCTGTCGTGCCAAATCCTATCGTTGCGCGAGGATGTCGTCCACCAGCTCGTCATGGCCTCATCATGCTGCACCTTTTCCACCTTCACATGTTGTAGCTTCCTCCATGCATGTCTGCTAGCTCAGGATCCTCCCGAAGCTGCCCCACTAGTGTACATACTCATACACATGACACAACACTCACAACAAGCGCGTATTACACCCCCTTCAGCTGGTGTTCACGACCCGAGAATGCCAGCTGACCTCCTCACGCGCCTTCATCCACACGCACCATCGCATCCGTCCACCCCCTCGCTTCGAGCCTCCTCAACCTCTCTCACGCGTAACGGAAAGAATGCCTTCTCACCATCACCATGCTCCCATCCCGGTCTGAAAAAGCCCTGCTCCAACCAGTTGTCCACTCCTCCTCCCACTGGATACAAGAACTCCTGCCCCAATAGCACATCATAGCTCCCCCCCTCGGTGATAAGGCAATGAACACCAAGAGTGGTTCGCCCTCCACCATGTGCAGTCAATTGGATCTGCACGGGCTCTAATGTCACCGCAAACACGGCCTCCATCCCTCCTCCAGCAGTCTTGAGATGCCACGGACATGGCCCCCAATCCTTCGGCTGCAATCCCATGCGCGCCGCCGCTCTCGCTCCAAGTATCACTGGCTCCGCACATGTATCCACGAGCACGCGCTCCGGTGTGTACCCGTTCAGCTGCACATGACCATGCTTGTTGTCCACCGTTGCCACCGTCGCCATAACATCAAGCCTCTCCGCCGGTCTCGACAACGCCGCCGACAAGTCCGACTTGGAGTCCAGCTGCACCGGCTCTTCCATCACCTCCGTGTGCATGCCGTTTGCTAACTCCACGATAGGCACATCCACCTCCAGCTCCTGCTCATTATCCGTGACTTCATGAAGCTTCTTTCCTGCATAGATGACTGCCCTAAACTCCTCCTCACTCGTCACATCTGCCTCGCAATCCAAAGTGACTTGCGTAGCTGCGTCAGCTGTCGCGGGCTTCAACATCGGCCCCAACACGCACTCCAAACGCTCCAAAGTACATCCGACATCCTTCAGTGTCAACATGGGCTGATGGAGAAGGGTTCCCGCCAGCTCATGGACTGCACTTGCATCCGCACGCGCCGCCGTTGGCACCTTCATGACGCGCGCACATGCCGGGCTGACTTGCGCACTTGCCGTCTCTAACAAACATGCCAAACCCTTCATGGACTGCATCTTGCCCTCATCCACATCGTTCTTCACTTCAATACACATACCATCATGCTGCTCCACACTCATGACCCTCCTCACCAAAGGCATTGACAACGCCGACGTCGCTGACACCTCCATGGCTGGCGCAGGCGCATAGCCTCCCGCCGTCGCCGTCAACGGTGCCGATACCGCGCGTGATCGCGCATTAGCTGGTGCAAACAGTTCTTCATGACCCCCAGCAGCTTTACAAACCTCCGAGGTTGCGACGCGGACCCCCTTGCCTCGCATGTAGGGCGATACCGCCGCCGTAGGTGCTGGTGCAGCGCGCGCAGTCCCCGTAGCTGCCGTAGCCGTCATCGGGCTGCACCACGCCGCGCTATACGCCAAGTACGCGTACGCACCTCCATCATCATCATCCTTCTCCTGTCGGACACCCTTTTGCTTGCGTTCCGGCTGCGTGCGCAGCCCCGCTAGCGCCGCCTTCAACTCGGCCACTTCGGCAACGAGCGCGGACACCTCGCTTGCACGCGCCAGCTCCGCATGGCTTTGTGAGCTTCCCGCCTGAGCTGAATGTGCTTGCTTGGTCACCGTCTTGCCGCTCAGCACCTCCGCGCGCAAGTGCGGATGCTTGCTCCAACACGCATTGTCATCATGGCCCATCTTCCCACAATATGAACACACGAGGCCTTGCCTCTTCGGACAATACTTTGCGATGTGTCCGACCTCTCCACACCTCCAACACACTCCCGTTTGCTGCTCCTCATGCCGTGCATCCATAGGAACACCGTTTGCAGCCATCACACTCCTCACCGGAGCTGACTTAATGACTGTAGCTTGCCCTCCATCGCGCCGACCAGTATCGGTGCGCTTGGTAGCTCCCGACAGCTGCGTCGCCATGCCCTCTGCCATCGAACCAATGCTCTTCTCATACTCTTGCTGCCATTGAGCATTCTCGGCTGCAACGAAGACATCACGAAGCGTGTAGCTTGCGCCTTGATGCGCTCCTCGCAACACGGTCTGCACCGCCTCCCGCAAGCCATCCTCCAATGCACGCAAGTACAACACCGCGGCCATCTTGTTAGACACAACCTCATGCTCCGTGTCCTCCAACAACTTCACCATCCTCGTGTACATCATGCGTGGGGTCTCACCATCCTTGCGCTTGAAATACATCAGCTCCATCATCTTTGCCGGCGTCGATTGTGGATACGTCGACGTCAACACCATCATGAACTCCTTCATGGGCTGCACCTTCGCCCACTCCTTCTCAAACTCAGCTCCATGTTCAGCTCTACACACCTCTTCTCGTGCCTCCAACTTCCTCTTGAACTCCCTCCACGTGCCCAAAGCTTCATCCTCCAAGAATTCGGGCATCATCTTAAATGCTTTGTGCTCATTCCATGACCTATCACGTGCCGACCAGCTGATCATGCGACACTCAAACCTATCCTTGAAGTCTTGTAGCTCCAATGTGTTGGGCCGACCGCTGAAACGCGTGCGCGCACCCTCCATCTCCGTCTTCAACAAGGTGTCCATTAGATCTGGCTCCTCCTCTTCAACCTCTTCAACCTCCTTGTGGTCTTCCTTGTCACCGGCTGGCTCGTCCTCGTAGTCTCCTTCACTCGGGGAAGTAGGCACCTCCTTCTCGGGCAACTCTTCTCTCTCCTTCAAGGGGACTTCAAGCTCCTTCAGACCAGCTCCTGACCTTGTTTCCACGGGCATTCCACGTCCACCACAACCACAAACACCCGCACACCTTTATGCCAATGAGTTGAGCGCAAGTAACAAGCGCGTGTCTTAGCCAACCTAGACTCAAGCACGGGCTTCTATACTTGCAATTGGCATGTGATGCACGGGGAGATGAGGCTAAGTCCGTTCGCAAGGTGTGGCACACGCTCATACACTTCACACAAGCATATCCATGCACGTGCACACTCAAGGCAAGCACACAAGCAAGGCAAGTTGAGGCCTCTCCAAGTAGCTGTATGCTCCCAATAGAACAAGGGACTTGCGCTCAACTAGCTGCAACACAAGTCAAGAACACTTACATACCCTCCTACCATGCCTCCACAACCGTTTTAACCACTTTAGCTGCCACAACTACCATACAACTCCCAAATCAGTCATAACCAGCGATTTTCAGTCACATGTGAGTCCTACCAGCGTAATTGAGTTACACCTCGATGTAATGACCGTAACTCAGCTCTATCTCATGAAATATGACCTCAAAAGCCCTCATAATCGATGCGTTGCGCCACCGACACGCACGCGCATGACAAGACCCATGTATGCCCGTGGCCATTGCCACCATCCTTGAGATTGCCGAGGTGGATGAGCCCTGCCGCACATACAGCGTGCAGATCATTAATTGGCTGCCAGTATTTTGCGTGGAGGACGACAGCGTGCGGCCGTTCATACCTATCAGGTCGCAAAGGCTCATGCGTGGCAAGACACCGGATCATTACACACGCCCCGAGCTGGAGGTAAGTTGGTGATTGTCAGTCACGCACAGTCTATGCTTTTGTCACTGCATATCATCAAGTGCGAGACGAGCGTCGCGTGTAGTTGGCTACAGTGTGCACATGTGAACCGCCTATGACACTGACAATGACGGAGTGCAGAGCGTGACGGTTGAGTGGCCACTTATGTTCATGAGCCAGATGGGCACCTGCGTATGTGAAACGGTGAATGCAGCTTCAATAGGCACGTCCGGATGGGGGAATGCCAGGCGAGAGTATTTGAAGAAACTGAACACCAATGCGCAGCAAGACGATCAGTTTTGTCAGCTATGTGCGCGCAATTTCTTGTTTCAAGTGCTTGCTAGTTGTGCTGATGATGTGCCTATGCAGGACCGCGAGGTTTCAGTGGATGATGAGAAGCTGAAGATGCTGGCGGCTGTGTGCTGTGGCACTGAGCAAACACCTATTAGGGCGCAGGTTGGCCGGCAATGAGAATTCTGGCGGAAGAAGCAGGTGGCGCTGATGGAGAGCGTGGCACCTGTTCCCTTTCGAGACCAGGCCCGAATGGACAGCATTCCAACACAGCGTATCATGCAAGCGGTTGTGCAGTTTGCAATGAAGAAGAAGTGGCTGGGCGAAGACCCAACGCAGGGTGGTCAGCTGGTCTGGATAAACACGAGGAAACGGCCAGGTATGTTTTAAGCTTATAGACCGCTCATAGGCTTGGTAGTTGTGACCAATGCACAGTGTCACAATGCAGTCTATAGGGTATGCTCGTAAGCTGGTAAGCTGTAAGCTAATAGTGCCATGTACGAGCAATCTGGTCTCTGTGTATGTGATTGTACACATTCGCCACTCATTGTGAATGCAGGCATGCCGGATGAAAGTGAAACGCCTGAGCCCATGAGGTTCCGCTTCATGGGGCGATGGGAGCCAAGCAGGACGGCATCCTTCAAATGATAGGTATCAGAGATGTGCAAAGTTGCAACTGTTGCATGTTGCTACTGTTACGTGTTTATTTTTTAAGAAATGTACATTGTGTACTACCGTTGCGGTGTTGCTCATATGCAGTGTGCGCGCGCAATGTCTACGACAATCTGTTGTTGGCGCACGCGGCGTGCACTCGTTCATCTGAAAGGCTGTCTACAATTGCAAATATGGAGCAGAGTATGGAACAGAAGGAACGTATGCGTGCAGTGCCGAGATCACGTGGTGTGCGCAGCATGCGCTCAGTCTCATCATAGGCAGGCTATGAGCGCTGGTGATCTTAGTAGCTATGAGAACACTGCTGTAGTTAGCATAGATGTTTGACACTTTGCAGGTCTCTCTGATTGCCAGACACGCACTATATAATAGAATGGGTTACCGTGAATTGCTAGTGCATGGGTCATAGACCAGCATTGGTGCAGGATGTCAGCGGGTGTCGTGCACCAATGCTGGTCCCTGGATGCAAGCATGGACCAATGCAGTGAGATTCGGCTGGTACAAAGAAATGGTTGGGTGTGGACCAGGCATGGTCCCGCCAGCAGAGCCATGGTTGGTCCCACTAGTCGGGACCATCCTTGCAGACCATCTGGGCTAGACATTAAGATACAAGTAGACCATGCATGGTCCCACAGTGCGAACCAAGGATGGTCCTGCTACTCAGGACCAGTAGTGGTGATGCTTTTGACAAAACTGTGACAAGAGCGGACCATCCTTGGTGCATGCAGCAACACGCATGGCAGACCAGCATTGGTGCACGACAAGCTCGGCACCAGTAGAAATGTTGAAGTGACACGAGTAGAGGAGCAAACCAAAGGCCAACCAGCATCTGCAGCGTACGACACATTATTGCTTATTACAATTAGAAACTCATCATTATCGCAGAAGCGCTGGCTGCCTCAACTGTAACCCCTCGAGCAGCAGGAAGTGACGCAAGCATATTGTATCATCATGCGCACAACTGCCTCAGCACTAAGCCTGGAATCAAGAATCACTCGCAAATGACCAGACAATTGTACACACAAATGGTACTATTAGTTAAAAGCGTTTTTGACAGCTAGCAACCTCTTGATGTTGATGCGCACGTGCCGTTGAAATGTGCACCCTGCCGGCCACCACGCATGGCTCAAACAAAGTCCACGATTATATGCAAGGGTAGCTGTGACATGTGTCCTTCAACCTATACCCAACAATGTCATCTATAAATGGCCTTGCATCTCTTAGCTGCAACCCCTGGGGAGGCCATGTTGCCTGCGGAGTCAGCGGAGCACGCCCACAGTCCGGTAAAGATGTGACATCGGCAGCGGGTTGCACGTGAAGCCTCTCCATTGCCTTTTCAGGTACGTGATCTTGTACAGTCTGGCCATCTCTTCTGCTGAACTGGCTTCCTGCTGTCCACTATGAACAGACTTCCGGCTCTGTGCGCTAAAAGCGATACGCCTTTCGCCGAATCGGCTAGCGGTAGCAACCTCCCTGCGCTATATCTGCATGCAGATTATAATCAGTACAGCTTACTACTCACCTAGCGCACATGAATAGAAGGAAAAGCACACGTTGTTATATTGTACTCAAGCTATCTGTCAATCTGGGCCTTTAATCTCAACAACCCACGCGCTCGGCTCCACATTGTGTATGGATCTGCAGCAGCATGCTCGCCAGCGTGCCAACCATGTCCGAGGACTCACGTTTCCTAACGTTCGTTACGTGCTCATCATAACCGAAAGCGCATATTAAGATGGACTTCAGGTCGCACATGGACACCAAGTTCATCACCTGTAGCTGCGCTTTAGTGCCATACATAATTTATCCTCAGGGTTGCTAAACCCTAAGCGATCCACCAACAACTTAGTGGCTTGCAGCGTCTTGGCAGCTGTGACAAAGTGCAGGACAATGCAGAAATGGTTAAAATGGTAAGCGGCGGTATGGCACTCAACCCTGCAATGAGCGCTGGTCTGCCTGCTGCAGGCTTTGCTTGCTCCTCCTCCTCCTCATTATCACTCTGCTCTGTAAATTTCAACTTGAGCGTTTGCAGCTGGTTGCATGCTGCGAGTGCGCTGAGGTTTTGGGATTGGCAAGAGGGAGACAGCGAGACCCTACTCTTGCACATTCCTGTAGCTGCTGAGGCTTAGAGCAATGTCCCCAATGTCATTATTAACAACTCTAAGGAAGTAGTCCATCCATGTGACCTCAGGAGACACTTCTCCAAGCAGCTGCAGATCCTCACAGCTGCTTGGAGAAGTGTTTTGCTTTGGTTCAACTCCATGCACAATTGTCGCGTTGAGGGCGAAGCGCATTTCCGCATTTGCATGACTTAACTCCGATAACTTACAAAGATCGCATTTTTGGTTGCTAATGCGTACAATTGCCGAAAACGCTTGTCACAACCCAACACACCACATCCATGCACCCACCCACACATGGCTGCTAAACACATGGCTGCCAATTGCAAGTGCACCCCAATTGCTACGACAATCTTTTCACAACAAACATGACACAATATCAGGAATGTGTGCATATACAACAACGAAATATCAGGTCAGATTTGAGTTCACTTCAAAGTAAACTTAGTTCAGCAACCAAATGCCAGAGCGAATGTTTGCTTCTGCCGATTCAACTCCAGCCAAATATTATGGTTTGCTTGCGTTGGCGCAATAGGTCTGTTTTTCTTGGCATGATTGAAATCTTTGGGCATGGGAGTATCCTGCTGTGATGGAATGCCTTCTTGCGTTCCTCAATGTCGTGCAGATGACTCTAAAGGTCTTCGGAAAGTGGTCATTGTCCCACACCCTGTTGACGGACTAGCATGCACATGTAGCTGAGGCAAGCATGGATGCACAGAGACAGAGCTACCGCCACCAGAGCATACACAAGTCACATCACATTCATCTACTACAAGTTGTCCGCTGGTTCTTATACCAGCCAGTTACACACACGTCTATGTTTGCAAGCACTGCGTAAGCTATACTGAGCCTTTTAACGCGCTCTAAGCTGTGTTGTCTTCCTTACCACAGCTTTCCAACAAGCTATTACACGCCTAATATGAGTAAGTATACGCGGAGATACGAAGCAGTTAGTAAGGCTCCAGTCTGGAGTCCGGAGTCTGGTCCGACGACGCCATCTTGCTAAGTCCGGACCTAGTGCTCATCCTTACGACCTTCTACTCCTGTGTGGAAAGTCGATGCTGATCGTATGTAGGAATGACTCTCAACACTCCCACGCGAGCAGCTTGACCTCCAACGCTTGCTCCTGTAGTCAAACACAGATGCCAAGTCCTGCGCAACAAGTCTTGAACTTGAGCGGTGATAATGGCTTTGTCAAGAAGTCCGCCAGCATGCCCTCAGTGTTGCAGTACTGGAACTCCACCTCCTTCCTTGTGACTCTGTCACGCACAAAGTGATGCATGACATCAATGTGCTTCGTCCTTGCCGAGGCGATAGGGTGCTTCAACAACTTGATGGCTCCTTGGTTGTCACAGTTGATGACGATGCACGCCATGGGGTGCTCCAAGTCTGCCATGAGCTTACAAAGCCAGAGTGCCTCTTTCACTGCTGCTGCCGCTGCCATATACTCAGCCTCTCGTCGCAAATTTTACACCCTGACTCACCAGGGACTGAAGGACTGTGGGGTGCCTGACCCAGACTGACCCTAACTGACCTATCGGATAGGTTCATGAAGGGACTTATGGGACGGCCGTTACTACTAAGCAACAGCCGATGACGGCCAGCCGCCGGCCGATAAGTATTCACGACGGTGGCCTGCCTGCAGTGGCAAGCACGTGACTATACCACGTTTTTACTGTGACGGCCGACCGCCAGTCGTCTATTGTGCGCGGCGGCAGCCTACCTGTTGCTTATCAATGATGATAAGCAAGTGACCGGCCGTCCCTCGCCGCGTGTTTAATGTGACGGTTGACCGCCGGTCGTCCACTTAGCGCGGCGATAACCTGCCAGTTGCTTATCAATAATGATAAGCAAGTGACCGGCCGTCCCGGCTCGGCGGCGAGCAATGCCGGTATTACCTTTAAATCGGACGGTGACACGATGCGATTGGCGTACTGTAATGGTACAACGCTCGAATGTACCATTCAAATGTGACCATAATAGTAAGATAGTTCCATTGTCTGACACAATGGCATCGGCGTACCATTCAAATGGTACGCCGGTGCCATCGTATCACCTCGTTTGAATCACTTGGGCTGCCCCAAGTGATTCAAAAGCTCAACGGCTTCAAGTGGAGACTGTTCAACCAGTTGCTGGGCGGCGGCGGCGGCGGTGGTGGCGGCGGCGGCGGTGGCGGTGGCAATGGCCAATAGTAAGCTTGTTTGCTATATGCTATGACGCTTGGTATGGGCAGTGGCGCATGCAACCTAACCGCCCTTCCTTGTTGCCTCAGGGCGGTCAGCCCAGGCCAGGCCAGGCCAGGCGCGGCGGCGGCGGCGGCGGTACATGGTAAGGGGCAGCATCTGAGTGCATATGTTGTATATGTTGCTGTTGATGGCATTTGTTTGATTCAACAGCTTGCATGCTTTCCAGGAGCGGCGGCGGAGGTGGAGCGCGGTGCAGTGAGCGCAGGAGCGGCGACTTAGTCTACTAGTTTAAGGCCTTAGTATACTAGATTGGTAGTAGCAGCTCAGTAGTGTACAATGTGGCATAGTGGTATGACTTGCAATGTCTTTTCTTTATCATCTTTTTAATCATTTTATTTTATAACGCCGTCTTTCACAGTTGATGCGAGGTATTTAATGATGACTACACATCAATGACAGGTACCTGTAGCGGTACCCTTCTGTAACGGCAAGTACCTTGAAGGTACCATAAGGTACCTGTCAATCACACTTACTTAGTGTACAGTTGCCGGTACCTAACTGATAGGTACCGGTTAATTACCTACTAGTTAGGTTAAGTCCCTTTTACCTGACTGATGGGTACCTTACAGGTACCTGTCAGTCTAGGTTAGTTCTTTTATTAAGACGGCCGCCGACTGATGGTGACGGCCGTTATACTCAGGTCTCTGTATTGAGATTAAGGTGGACTGAGGTACGACAGTCTAAATGAGTATCCTCAGGTGCACGGCCGTTGCTAATATTTAATCGGCCGGCAGGAGGAACATTTTGCGACGCTGTTGTAGATGCTGCTGTTGTTGGCTGCAGCCTGCTGTTCCAGCTCACCACACCTCCGTTCAGCTTGAAGACGTAGCCTGTAGTGGACCTCCTGCTGTTGAGGTCACCAGCAAAGTCCGAGTCGCAGTAGCCCTCCAACTCAATGCTCCCGCTCCCAAACTTAATGCCAACTGTTGCGCTCCCAGCAACATACCGTAGTACTCCCTTCGCTGCTCTCCAGTGCTCCATGCTCGGTGCAGACATGTAGCAAGCAAGTACTCCCACAGCATGTGCAACATCGGGACGTGTGCACACTGCCAGATAGAGCATGCTGCCTACCAGCTCACCATATGGATACAGAGCCTTGTCGAGTACGTCCTCATCCTTTGCCTTGATAAGGGCAGTGCCAAGTGCCAACGATGTGGTCTTGGTCTTCGCTTCAGTGAGCCCCAACTTGGTGACGAGTCTTCTCACCATCTGCTCCTGACTGATCTTGATTGTGCGAGCAGCCCTGTCGCACTCAATCACCATGCCAAGGAACCACTTGGCCTCTCCAAGATCACGGACTGAGAATGCTTGCTGTAGAGCAAGTTTCGTCTCCTGCAGGTGGTGCACCTGTCTGGCGGTGATGATGATATCATCAACATACACGAGCAGCCAGATCTTGCTGTGTGCATGGATGAAGAGCCCAGGGTCTGCAGAGGATGCGGTGAAGCCAAGTGCCTCCAGCTCCTTGGTGAGCTTGATGTGCCACATACGCGGTGCCTGTCGCAGCCCGTACAGTGCCTTGATCAGCTTGCACGATGTGCCTCTCTCCCCTTCTTTATATCCAGGTGGTTGCTCGATGAAGATCTCCTCTTCCAGTTCTCCGTAGAGGAAGGCAGTCTTCACATCCAAGTGATGCAGCTCTAGGTCTTCAGCAGCAACCATAGCTAGCAGTGCACGGAAGG
>RHPI01003129.1:0-10758 GCA_009103225.1 Chlorokybus atmophyticus
ACCCTAACCCTAACCCTAACCCTAACCCTAACCCTAACCCTAACCCTAACCCTAACCCTAACCCTAACCCTAACCCTAACCCTGGTGTGCGTGGTTGCAGTGTGCATACAAGAAGGTTTAACTGTACATACATGCATGAGATTGTAACTTTTCAATGCGATCACGCATGAATTAATCTTACCGTACTACTAAAAACAGCCCCCCCTCCTCCACAGTTTTGCTTGGGGGGGTTTTATTCCTCTCAGGCCGGGGGACTTTATATGTATTCTGTATGTGAGCGCAAGACATTCACACCCTACATTTGTCATATTCGTCGGATGACGTAATGTCGCGGATAATTGTGACAAGCTGTGATTATTCTAGTAATTGTCCTAACGACGGCAAAGCCTTGTGCAAGCAGAGCTGGTAAAAATTTGCTATAATAAGCGGCTACATGCATCTGTGCAGCCGAAAAGATACAATGCCTTTCACATCATGTATGCATATGTGTTGCAAGTTTTTTATTGTTAAAAAATAACAGTTGTATCGTATAGCATACACACACACACACACACATACATATATATATATATATATATATACATGATTGCTATATGTACTCTTGCGCAATAATCAAGCATGGTTTTATTATGCATACATAGTTTTAATAATGTTCAAACGGAATATGTGCATTGCTAATATGTTGTATTTCATCAACAGGTGCATATGATATGAACTATGACGTTGACATATGCTTTGCCCTGCTTGCGTGTTGCTGCTGTTACCTTACGCATACTGACGCTTTTTACCCTTCACAAAACGCACACATTGCCCGGCTTGAGTCGTGTGCGGGCCAAATTAGTCAATCGGTTGGTTCATAAGTCTAGCCTATGTACATATAATTGGCACTTTTTAATATACTATTAATACAGTACTTCTTAAGAGGGGACACAACAATAGAGGGCAGACAATAATGTTGAAACATAGTCCCCCTTTTATTTCGCTGAGGGGGACTGTATTTGGGTAAATACGGTAATAAGGTTTTCACAATTATATACACATTGTATATGTATATGCAGATGCTTATCATTGTATTGGTCGTTGTTATGTAAGATAAGTATATACATAAAATGGATGTCATAACACTGGCGCCTTAACCCTTATGTCATGACAGCTAGAGTTGCTACCATATATGCCTATATAAGCAAAGAAAAATAAAATTTATTTAGCCTTGCCACATATATGTTACAATCAGACTGTATATATCGGTTGATTTGACGTGTGTGTATTGATTACTTGGATATTTTAAAATTACATATAGCGAGAGTAAATGATAAGTTATTATTATAATTATAATAATGTTTTCCGCGATTATTATGCATTGATAAGCCTGTTATATTGTTTGGTCATATGTGTGTTTACACAACGTATTTATGTACTATATGTATCTTATATTTATATATTAGATAAATTCCTTATATAAGTATCTGTGATAACTACTTATAGATTATGAGCTATAGCATATAACTATCTTGCAGGATTGACTTTCGTTGTGTATTGGAAATCACAAGTTGATGAATGATAAACTGCCCGCTCTGCAGCGCACGCCTCAGCGACTTGCCCAAGCAAGGACTACGCGGTATGCCTTTTTGCGTCTCAATCATTTTGCGCCTGCTAGGCCTATCAGGCTGAACAGCGCAAAAGCAGCTGCTTGGCAGGGAACCCTAGGCCTAGGCTTAGCAACCCTGGGGCTCATTGGAACCTGTCGGTTGTTGGAGCGTTTGTTCCGGTGTTTGTACAGTGTTAGTAGCGGACGGCGTCCGATTGCCGCCTCCGCCGCCTCCACGCCGTGCACCTGGGTGAGTCCCATCCGAAATGCATGCCTCTCTCTCCCGTGCTGCGACTGGGTTGTCGCCTCGCCTTCCTTCTCCCATTCTGTGTGCTGCGTGTATGTGGGTTGTGTTCGTGCGAGTGAAAAGTCACGCATGATCGTCATGCATGCGGTGCGGTATGGACTTCATGGCGTGACTTGTTTCTCCCTGCAGCACCTGAATGTTTGCTGCAACTGTGCATGTGGCCTGTCTGCATGCTTGTGTGCATGTTCTAAGGCCTTTGCTGTCTCTCTGTGCTGTCATTTGGCTGTTCCTCAACGACCATCACATCTGCAAACAAAGAATCTCCTCGTTATACCTGTTCAGCTTCTAACCGCATCCCAGGCCGTCAGGATGGGTCAAATCTTTTCACCTCCGCCGCCGGTGGCATGGATGCTGTCTCTGGCGCTTCTGGCTGCCTGCGCATCCGCTGCCACCGCCACAAAAGCAACGTAAGTGGCAGGGGTGCCATCTGGAGTAAGCAACACGCGCAATAGCAATGGCATGCATGTCACTCTGCTCCGGTTCTCAGCGTGTTCACGCCTGTTGGCTGTCTGGTGTGTGTGCAGCGCTGGAGGGCCGTACACCGTGAAAGCGTGCAACAGCATAGAACTGGCAGCCAATGGTGGTGTGGACTTGTGCGGTCAACAACGCACCATCACCTGGGACTTCAACAATGACGGCGTGTTTGACGATGCCTATGGAGACACAGCGCTGTTCGTGGCCAACCTGCGCCCGGGCGTGTACACCATCAGTGCTCGAGCCAGCAGCCCCTCCCCCTGCCCCTACCACCCCCTCGTGCTCAGCGCCACCGTCAGGGTCACTGGCCCTGCCACGGTCCCTGTCATCAAGGGCTTGCGCGCGGTGTCATACACCTTGAACAATGAAGCCTATGCTGGAGAGCGGTTCAGAGTGGTTGCGGACACTGAAACCCTCTCCTGCCGACACTTCAACGTGACATTCGACTGCGGTCCGGACAACGTGGTGGGCAGCTGTTGCGGTGTGTGTGTTGCTCGCTGCTTGGTGTGTCGCCGTGCGTGCGCGTGTGCGCGCTGCAGCAGCAAACACTCACAGCTGGGATGCCCTCTGCTCTGATCTGGATTGCAGGCAACGCCGAAGAAAAATGGGTTTTGCCAGTACAACAGCCTTGGAGAAAAGCGCATCACAGCCACGTTGGAGCAAGATGGCTTCGTGGCATCCGCGGAGCTGGTCGTCACAGTCTACACCATGTCGTAAGTTGCTGCTGTAGGTGGCACACTCGCACGCACACACGCACAACTATGCGCATTACCGTCAATAACGCAGCATCTACTCACCAGAATCAGCGGGCCATACGAACTGGGGGCGTGCGCTTTTACCACGGCGTCAGCGGGTGCGAGTGTTGATGCATGTGGCAATCAGAGAGATTTCGAGTGGAACTTTAACGGCGATGGCGCCTTTAACGATGCTAGCAGCAGCTACGTTTTCTTTGACAACAGCGGCGTGGGCCTCGCCCCCGGCGTGCACACCATAAGCGTGCGGGCCAGCAGCCCCTCCTGTACAGCCTCTTCTCCTCTAGTGCGCACAACCACACTCAACATCACTGCCCCACCGCCGACCATCTACAACGTGCACGCAGTCACACTCGGCAACGTGCCCGGCAAAGCAACCATTGGCGAGAGCATCACAATATCAACATTGAGAATGGTGCAGACCTGCCTGCCCTTCACAGAAACTGTTGATTGCGGCCCGGACAACTTGGTGAGGGTGTGCGTTTGTTTGTTGTTGTTGTTGCTGTGCACAACTTGTCTTGTTAATGCATTGTTGTCTCCATTGACGGCTTGTTCACGCGCGCGCATGCTTACTTATGTGC
Source organism: Chlorokybus atmophyticus (assembly GCA_009103225.1). Taxonomy (NCBI): domain Eukaryota; kingdom Viridiplantae; phylum Streptophyta; class Chlorokybophyceae; order Chlorokybales; family Chlorokybaceae; genus Chlorokybus; species Chlorokybus atmophyticus. Next base: position 3,703 of record RHPI01003129.1, read on the forward strand.
TGCACTCCTGTGATCCTGTGACAGGACGACGGTACGGCCGGCGTTTGCCAATACAACAGCGCTGGAGTCAAAGTTATCACGGTGACGCTGGAGCAGTTTGACTTCGTAGTGTCCAAAAGCATCAGCATAACGCTTGCAACACTCATGTAAGCAGCACGGCATCACTTCACAATGCAATGCCTCATCAATGCGCACGCACGCATAGTGCACATTGCATAGCTATAGCGCACAAGCCACATGCATGCGAGCTCAGATCACGGTCCAATGTCCAGCATTGGAGGCCCCTACCGCGCGGACGTATGCGGCGTCGTTCAACTGAAAGCCGCCGCGAGCGTGGATGCATGTGGCGTGGAGCGATCGCTGGCCTGGGACGTGGACAACAACGGCGTGTTTGACAACGCGCACGGGCTCAAGCCCACCATCAACCCGTACAACCAGGGTCTCGGTCTCGGTGTGCATCCGATCAGCGTTCGCGCCAGCAGCAGCAGCAGCTCCTGCCCAAGCTCTCCACCTGAAGTGGCGAGCACCACCGTCAACGTCACCGCCGCACGCCTCGTCATCGTCGGCATAGACACGTTTCCGGCGAGCTACCTTGGGGTGGCAAGCGTCGAGGAGCGCATCCTAGTGAACGTGCGGAGCTCCAGGGCGTTCTGCGCGCCGGACAACCTTGAGATGGACTGCGGTGCAGACAGTGTGGTGAGTGGTAGCGCGCTTGCATGTTGCGTGTTGTTGGTAGCTTCTTATTTTACGTGCGCACGTGCTGGCGCAGAGTGAAGAGGAGGGATACTGTCGATACAGCAGCCCGGGCCAGAAGACCATTACTGCCACTGTGACACAGTTTGGCGTCACAGCATCGCTGTCACGCCACATCACAGTTGCAACGTTCTAGTGAGTGCTATTGTTGTTATGAACTTTCTGCCAGGAGATGTGTATGCAGTGCACTCAGGGCCGCATGTCTTCATGCGTGTGCAGCATGCGAGGACCGTTCCGCATACCCCCCTGCTCCAGCGCTGAGTTGGCAGCTCCCTTCACCATTGACGCGTGTGGGAGTCAGCGCGTCCTTGCATGGGACTTCAACAATGATGGTGCCTTTGACGACGCCACAGGGAGCAGGCCTTATCTTTACAACAGTGTCGTTCATCTCGCTCCTGGTGTCCACCCGATACGTGTGCAATCCAGCAGCAACCCCGCGTGCCCCGCCTCACCGCCTGAAGTGCACACAGTCAATGTTACTATCACGCCAGGTCCCAAGCTCGCCATCCGCGGAATAAACACATTCCCGGCGAGCGGCCAACCTGTGGCCAGTACTGGTGAGGACATTCGTGTCAATGTGGCGACAACGGTGATGCATTGTCTGCCTTACACCCTCACCCTCGATTGCGGTGCCGACAATGCGGTGAGTTGCAACCGTATGATTGCGGCATACCATGAATCATGCATGGTCCTTTGCTGACTATCTGCGTGCGCATGTGTGCACAGAGCAGCAGGACAATGTATTGTCGGTACAATACTTCCGGTCAAAAAGTTATCACAGCAACTGTCACGCAAAACGGCATCTCTGCCTCGAGCACCCTCACAATCGACATTGCTCCCTAATCCTGCATGCAAGCAGGCTCTGCTGTTGTGGACAAGACAAGACAAGACTAGACAAATTCATCCTTTGGGGTTGGCAGCATCGAAGGGCCGTACAGCGTGCTTCACAAACCTCCCCCCGTTTTGTAGCCATACATGCATGAATAAATAAAAGTAAACATCTGCATCTACAATCATTTCTAAGTGATAGGTCATGTACACTACATCCACATCATTGTCTTTCTGATGTAGATGTGTTTATAGACGTGTGTCCCAACATAGTGCGATGTTGGACTTCACTACCCATGCGTATAATGCAACATCATAATTAATCCGCATAGCTATATCAATATTTATTCATGAATAACATGGATGGATTTGTATTGCTGCCTTCCCAATAAAGAGATAGGTCAGCTGCAGTCACATTATGGGAACGAGTATAGCTGAGTATATTAATAACGATCTTACCCATATTCATATTGTACAATAACGCTGACAACTTAGGCCCTCACCACGACAATGGCAACCAACCTTGTATCAAAAAACTGATCTGTATACTAATTTAAGAGCTTGTATTGAATGTTTTGTAGTTTTGACCGCTATTGGGTATAAGGGGACGCCCACACTGTGGCACACGTTAAATATGAATCATTTTGCTTGCCCTTGAGTATGGTGGCGGCCTTAGCCTATACGTGGTCTGGGCTGGTTGGGTCTGGTGTTGTCCAATTTCGTCTTTTTTGCTTGCGCCGATGGTTCCAGGGTTTTGTGTTATGTGTCTATGCCTCAGAATCTTGCAACTCAACGCTTGTCATCGTGTTACTAATGTTGTGGTTCACACATGCACGTGCAAGCTAAATTGTGTATGCTTGGTGTCATTGCCTCGCGTTGTAGCGAAAACGAGGAAGAAACCTTACAATCTCGTGCATCATCGGCTGCACAAGCAATCAAGCTTCGTGATGCCATAAGCATTGATGAAGCCAACTTTAAGGTCTCCAACGGCTGGTTGTACGAGTTTATACATTTATGAGTGCTGTGGTTTGGATACTGACGTTGCAGCGTAAGCACCAACGAGCGTGTGCATGCAGCAACCCAACATGTTGCATGTATTGCACACTTGTAATGCAAGCACATGTAGTTGCGCATACGTATGTCATAACTTGCTGCGCAGCTACGGCATCTAGAGCTACAAGATTTATGTGGAGTCTGCTGATGCCGCAGTGCATATAGGAAGGAGTAACTCTGTCCAATGACAAAGTGCCGAAGGTCTTCGAAGAGCTGGGTGCTGAGCCAAAAACCACATACAACCTTAATGAAGGAGGCTTGAACTATGCGGCTGGTCTTGGCAAGTCCCTAACAACCGGCAAGTTAAAAAGCGAAAAGAAGAGAAAGATGGCGTCACAGTGCTGTTCGTTGTCAACACGAGTGGCTCTGCCAAGGTGAAGTTGATGGTCATGCACGGCCGCGCTGATTCAGCAAGACAACATCAACGAATCGGTGGACGACCACCGCAATAAGACTACTTGGATGACGAATGCTTCGTTCTGGCATTGCATGAAGCAACTCAACTGGTGGCGGCTAAAAAGCACGTCATAATGATGATGCTACTGATGATGATCATCATCCATTTTTTTTTTACCGATGCAATCAGCCACAACCTCCCCAATGCCATGATGTGCCTTGCGAGCGACTGCACGGGCTGAATATTGTTAAGCTCAGCAACAGCACGCTCGTGTACTTGCCACCCAACACTATTTGAGAGGTCCAGGCTTTGGACCAAGGTAGTATAGCAGTCTTTAAGCTGTAATATAAAAAAAGGTACAAGAAAAGGTTGGTGGTTTGGCAGCTGACAATCAGCGACGATGCCATTGCTGCGAACATCAAGCCAAGCATGAACAATGTGCTACTGTGGGCTATGGATGCATGCGGCACAATCAGTGCGCATACCATTCATAACTGTGGGCGGGATGCCAAGTTGGCGTTGCCAGCATCTTGCCCACATCATGTACTACAGACTTCGTCGGGCCGGGTATTGTTGAGTGCGAGGCCTGCTCGAGTGGCAGCTGCCATTGTATGAGCGGCAAAGTTTTTAATGTTGAAGGCTTTGGGTTGTCGCGGATACGCAGAGGTTGAAGGCAAAAGTATGCCTCCCCCTCCATGGAGTGTGGTGCAAGAGCACAGCGTGATGCTGCATATGACTGAACCGTATGGCAGAGCAATCAAGTGCATGTAATTAGTGTACATGCTCATACGAACGAGGCAACAAGCCATTACCAGAGGTCGTCCCATATGGCACATTTTGCATGAGTGGACGAATGCGTTGTAGCTGTTAGGAGGTGAATGAACACGCAACATGTAGATGATATGCTCTAACCGAGGATGGCAACGACACGACACCACACGGCACCATGAAGCTCACACCTAAACAAGGCAGTGCGCACGCTGACATGCACACTCTCTCACACGGTGAAGGATTCTTGCCAGCTGGACGTCGTGCGTCCAAGCTCCATCGTCTCGCGATCGCTATTCCGTAGTTCTCACTCATGGTTTCACCAAGCCACACAGTGACTCATACCGGTACTGCTTGTAAGTGCGTCACATTAATCCACATGTTCTATACAAGTTCGGTCAGTCTTAACAACTATATAAGGTGTCTTGTTCATGAAGACGTTACGTCTCCATATAGCCGAACAGTCGCCGAACTGTTCATCCAACTCAGGTAGTTTCGAGTAGCTAGATGCTGAGCAGTGCTACTATTATGCAGCTACGAGTCATAGCTTGCGACGAAGTGGTAGCTCGCGCGCAACTAATATGCTAGTGTAGCTTGCGTGTGGGGCTGGTTGGCATGAACGATGACCGGGCAATCGTGGGGGTTTGGCATGACAGCTGTCAGGACGGGTGTCCTCGAGGGTGATGCATGCTCAAGTGGCAGCTGCCATAGTATGAACGGCAAGGTCTTCGTTACAGAATGCTTGAGGATGTCGCGGATGTTGAGGGCAAAAGTATGCCCTCCCCCCTCATTGAATGTAATGAAAGAGCACAGCGTGATGCTGCGCATGACAGAGCAATAAAATGCCCGAACTAGTGTACATGCTTATCAATCGTGAGTGTGCAACTACTCAGCATCATGAGTTATGGGCACGCTAAACACGTACCCATCCAGCAGGCAATGATGCTTATGACTGAAGCCCTTGAAAGAAGAACGGGAGGCCTTGAGCGCCGCACAGCCTCCTGTACGCTTTCAAAGGTCAGGCGTCTGATGTACGCCTCGCCCATGTGATATTCAGCATGCAGACGGGAGCGCGACACGAATAGGCGGGTGCTTCGGGTTTCGTGCCCTCAATAGTCTCAAAAAGCACTTTCAATTTATGGAAGTGATGCAACGCCGGCTGCGGGGCACCATGGCTGGTGCGCGAAGTATATGAGATTTGTGGACCATGCATGGTTCCGAGTATGCACCCCGACATGGAGCAAAGGTGGTCCATACATGTGAGTACATGTGTGGAACATGTATGGCTCCAATAACCTATGTAAGCATGGACCAAGTTTGGTTTATGCATGTGAGCAAATTCAGACTATGATGGGGTGTAGACCAGACAAGCTTTGGTCCACACCAAAAACTGCCTAGTTGCACGCAATACCAAGCAGACAAGCAATGAGAACATGTATGTATTCAAATCTACCTATCACTGTTCACAAAGCTCTCTAGCTACGAAGGCTAGTACACCCTAACCAAACTTCAAGCTGCCAAACCTCTTTACTTGTGTCATCCTTTGAAGTTCGAGCAACCTGCGCGCGCATGTTGCTGTCACAGTAGCGCGATGCAGGACTGCGCGCTACATGTGTGAATATGTGCGCCATGATATGCATGTGCGCATGCAACGTATATAGACGCGTGCGAGTGTTTGTATGCATGTTCTTATGTGCAGAGCTATGCGCTTATATGTGCACGCTTGAAAGTCAGAGGGCAGGACGACATGCAAACCTTTGCACGCACCTTGATGATGGTAAGACTGTAGTGTCGAGTGGTTTCTCCACATGCGAGCTAGCCATAGTCACCCAGCAGTTGAGCTGCCGCAGTAATATCAACACTGGCTGCCGCAAATCTGTGACAATGACATGCGCATGTAAGAAAATGTGTGTGCATGCTTTTGCAATGTGTGTTCTAGTGTATGGGGTGTTGGGTGGCTGATCCAACAGTCCTCAAATGTCAGGAGCCAAATATCCTCCCGCCAATCTAGGGCTACCAACAGCACGCCCTTCCCTTAACAGCCCTTCCAACAGTCCTCCCATGGCCAACAGTCGAGGCTGTCGGAAGCGCTGGGGAAGAAACTTCGAGGGCTGTTGCGGGAAGTGCTGCCATTGTGTGTTATGCAATATCACAAACGTGTGCTGATACACTCTGTCTACGTGACTCAGGTGTTGTGCGCCGCATGCAGCTCCTCCAACCACACCTCTCCTCCAACCACACCTTATGCCCTCCATGGCCAGCACCTGCGATAAGTACAGCAAGTTGCCCTGTGAGTGTTTGTTGGAGGGTCCGTGCCATCAAGGCTCCTAGGAGAACCTACCTCGAGTGCTCCCACAGCTTCAAGCCAAATTGGCTGGTCGGCAGAGCCTGCACATGTCAGCATGCACGTGCGCAAGAGTGCGCTTGCGCATGTGTGCGAGTCTGTGCATGTTGATGTGCATGCGCACAAGATTGCATGTGATTGTGTGCACGCCTGTGTTTGTAACAACTGCCAGTAACTTGTGAGTTCCTCATGTTGTGCACGTGTGCGTGCACGCCGTGAAGAACAATCAAACTACTGCTCATGCACTGCGTGCGTGTGTGCGTGCGTGCGTGCGTGCGTGCGTGCGTGCGTGCGTGCGTGCGTGCGTGCGTGCGTGCGTGTGTGTGTGAGTGTATGCTCGAGTTGTATATGTGGCACTAGTTGTGTTCGTTTGCGCGCCTGTATTGGGGCTACGCATGCGAGGTCGGCCTTGCGCTCACCTTGCTAAATGGTGGACTGACAGTGATTGTTGACAGTCGAGGGTTGTCGAATAGCCCTCAATTGTTAAACGGACAGTCCGAGATTGCCCGCTCAGCAATTGAGGGTTGTCAAACAAAGCCTAGGTTCCTGTGACAAACACAAAGGCATCAGAGTTGGGTGGGTTGCAATGCAAGCAACCAACCCTGCTGTGTGTGCGCACACACATGCGCGCACACGTGCGCGCACGCGTGTTGACATGTACGACTGTTTATAAAGGTATGCACTTGCTTGTTGACACATACAATTGGTGCAAGACATGCACCGCTTGTACAGTTACCAATCCACGTGCTGTGCCTGCACACACATGTTGAGTGGTAACTTGACAGTCGATCCGACTGTCAAGTTACCACTCAACAGTGCAGGCCGTTAATAGCCCTTTGCGAGTGACAGCCCTTGAAGGGCTGCCGTCATGGTGGTGGCCTTTGGGAAAAGGCTGGGGGGAGGGCCTGTTGGG
>RHPI01003129.1:10966-28706 GCA_009103225.1 Chlorokybus atmophyticus
GGGGGCAGGTGAGTGCACACAAAACAATGGCTCTTGAGCTAGACGGGCCCTTGAACAGGCTGGGACTGTCCATCAAGGGATTGTCAAAGCAAGGGATGTTGAGCTTCACGGCGCTAATCCTCCGTTTAATGACAACCTGCCAGTGGGGAAAGGACAAGTGTGCGTGTGCGTGTGAGCGTGCATGTACATTGTCGCACGCTTAATTGGCAGCAGCAAAGCAATATGCATGCTCACAAACGTGCACGCACGTTAATGCACTTCCTAGGGGCATCCGAAGCTGATTGCCCGTGTGGTGCGTGTTTTATGTGTGCATGCGCATATGTGAGAGAGCGTGCGTGAGGCATAGACACACCCAAACGCAAACACCTATGGCCAGCAGGCTGGTGGCAGGCGTTGTGCACACAGGCAGCGGGCAACCCTCCTTGTTGCAGCTCCTCCTCCGGCCAACGAGCACAAAGGAATGGCAGCTGCTCAATGAGAGCATTGCAGCACTATCTCCTGCGCGAACATTATGACTTTGCCAACAATGTCTTAGGATTGCTTGCAGCTGAGTAGTTCGTAAATTGATAGTTAACCACTCAATGTAGCTCGAGTTGCAAGTTGAGCTACATGTGAGCTACACAGCATTAAGCATTTAAGACAAGTGCGTGTATGAGCATGTGTGCATGCAGATGTGTGCTTTGACATGTGAAAGTGTTGTCTGTCGTGCTGATAGCTATCGTGTCGGCTGGTACTCGATGATCACTTTCATAAAGTGTTCCGAGTCCTATTCCTTTGTGCATCGAGATAACGGCTCTGTTATCTTGAATGCTCAGCGGTAAGCAATGCCTTAGGCTCTACGCCTTTGCCTTGTGCACGCAAGTCAACCTGCTCACAATGCCGGCGGCGGACAAGGACAACGCATTCGCGTGGCCCCAGCGCTATGCTTGGCCAATTAGAGGCGGGGCCTCAACTGTGGACGTGGCCTCTTCACAGCAAATGTGGGGGTGGAAGTAACCGTGCCGTGTTGGGGCGGCATAGTGGTGGCAATCCTACCGCCCCCTCTCGTCCGATTGTCGACTGGCAATTGGCCTTGCTGGTACATACCAGCATAATGGTCACCTCTCCGTTGTCGTGACAACCCCGTACCTATGCGCAAGTATGGACCGACAGCAAAGGATAGGCCTGGCAGTTACTCTACCACGCCTTACTTCTGGATGGGCGGAGCAACGCAACGCTGGTGTCACCCCCGAAGGGTGGACTGCCCTGAATGCCCCCCTTCACGGATATGTATAGGGTTGTGCCAGACTGGTGTGTCCGGCTGCATACATAGGTGTGCGTGGTGTGAGCAACAACGTTGTGCACGAGGTTGCCCTGCATTGCACCGCTTCGTGGTGCGCTGGCACATTAAGCTTCCACCTGACCCTGATGAGGATGCTAGCTCTTGTGTATAACTGTTACATGTGCATTTGTAAGCTCGTGCTCTTTGTGCAGTGGAGAGATGCTGCCCGCTGTTTGTTTAAGACATGGTTGTGCTTCTAATGTAAAAAAGGAATGTTGATTAGGACAAGAGCGAGCTCCCCTAACCCCCGCCAGTTGGCTCTTTACTGTCCTAAGTGGGCCAACTGTATCTGGCAGGCCTCACACGTCCAATCTCCTTTGGGCACCTTGTGCAGTGGCAACATGCACCATATGCGCCATCCCGCCACACGGCGGTCATTTATCAACATCTTTGCTTCCCCATCTACGCCTCCGTCAAGGTTGGGTAAATGACACAGAGCGCAGTTGTTCATCTGCTTGGTGCATGTTCTAGCATCTCTGCCCTCAAGTAGCAATACGCCGTTGCGCACCTCCTTTACTCTCGAAATGATGTTGCTGGCATTGGTGTCCAGTGTGTCCTTGGTTTGCTTTGTAGGTAGACATAGTCTCCTAACCCAATTTTCTGCATGCGGGGCTTGTAGAACCCGCTGCGCACTTGAGCGTACCGCTGAGTGTCTTTATGCTGTGCAATGACCATGACGCGTCTGAATAGCTCAGCCCTTGTGATGAGCTTTTTGAAGAAGCTGCGCGAATTAAATAAAACTACAACAGCTTTTGCTGGCTTTTTGATGGAAGCCGGAAGCTGTGGATGGCGACCATATAGCAGAAAATATGGACTATATGCCCCCAAGGCAGCCTGTATCTCGGCTTACCCTGCATCCCATCATAATCCATGGCAGCTGAAGGTCCCAATTGCTCTTATCATAACTGCGGCAACATTTGCGCAGTCCCCCCTTCACAGTCTGCACCAACCTCGCAGTGAGTCCGTCAGTTTTGGGATGGTTGCGGTGCGTACGTTAATTATCAATGAAGCAGTCGCGTAGCAAGTCATCAAACTTGCCCCGAAACTTCGTGCTTCGGTATGTTAGCACCTCTGCACACCCACCGAATGCTCAACACTTGGTTAAGGAAAGCCTCCGTGATGGTGTCACTGTTTATGTTCACAAGTGGTGTGACCTCCACCCACTTGCTGAAATGTTCGATCATCACTAAGATGTAGCGATAACCTCTGTTGCTTATCGGTAGGTCTCCTGCCAGGTCCAAACTCCAACAATAAAACAACCCTTGGATGGGGAGTGGGTGAAGTTGTGGTTGCTTCATTTTTCAGCTGGCCTTCACCTTGTCACATTCCACGCATTGTTGTGCAATAGCAGCAACCATTGCGGCCACTCCTCACCAATACATCGTAATCACCAACGCCAGTGTGCGCTCGACTTCGAAGTGTCCCAATTGATGGTGCAGCTTGCGCACACTTTCTTCCTTGTCTTGCAGTATGGGCACCATTCTGGTGGTGCCGTCTTTCATTGTCTTGTGAACCTTGTCGTCCTTCCAACTGTAGCTCTGAGAACGACGCCACATGCGATCCTGAGTCGGTGAACTCGCAGCTGGTGGGTGGGTTCCAGTCCTCAAGTATATAAACGCATCCTCGTCTAGCCAGATGTCGCCTTGACAGTGTCATCTTCAGCGGGGATGACCCCCTCATCCTCTGCTGCTAGGCAGAGCGTGTCCCTACTGGTGGTGAGGATGTCAATTGCTTGCGCGTACTCAGTCGCACTTCCCGCAATAATAAGCGGTGCTACATCCGTAGCGACATGGGTGTCAAGCCCATCATCGTGTCGGGCCTCACTCTCATCTCTGATGTCAGCCATAAGGGTCCTGCTCAATTCATCGGCCGTCCGTGTGTGCTAACCCCGCCTTGTGTTTTATGACAAAGTCATACTCCTGTACAATCAATGCCCACCGAGCATGCTTTCAAAGGGAGTCCCTGTCAAGTGGCTGTTGGTGAGTAGCCACTTCAGCGCCTAATGGTCCGTCCAGCAGTGTGAAAAGCCTTCCAGAAAGGAAAGGCCGGAGTGCACCACTGCCCATACAGCTGCTAAACATTCTCCTTCATAAGAGCTGAAGTTGCCTTCAGCCTTGTTGTGGCTCCGGCTGGCGTAGGCCACCACGTATCCTGCTCTATCATCATCTTTGTACCAAAGCACAGCACCAATCCCAACTTACTCCAATCCGTGTGGAGGATATATTCTTTGTTGCAATCAGGTCTCCTCAGCATTTGCGCGTCACTGAGCTTCTTCCTGAGCAGTTCAAATGCTTGTTGGCAATCTTTATCCCACTGCCAATGGTTCTCCCTCTGCAGCAGGTCATTCACGTCATTTAGGGTCTGATCAACTTGGTAAAGTTCTTTACATATCGACGGTAGTAGTTTGCCAACCTTAAGTGCTCTGGGCTTGCTCATGTCCATGGGTGCAGGTACTTGGCCCTTAGCATTTACCTTGGCTTTCTGCACTTGCACTCCCCAAGGTACAATCTCGTGTCCCAAGTATTGCACGGTGTCGGCTGCAAACTTGCACTTCTTAGGGTGACAGATCATTCCTGCGGCCTTAATTCTCTCAAACACTGCATCGAGATGTTTCAAGTGGTCCTCCACATTGTTGCTGAAGACCAGCCAACATTATCGATGTAACACCGCGTGAAGGGGAGTCCCCTCAGACCTCGATGTATCACTCTCTAAAAGACCGTTAGCTCGTTCTTCATGCCAAACGGCACTTTTCACTGGTACAGTGTGTGGCTACCCCAGAAAGCGGTTTTATGCTTGTCTTGCTCTGTAATGTTGATTCGGTGGAAGCCATCGCGCAAGTTAATAATGGTAAAGACCTTTGCGTTGGCGACATCGTCAAAGATGTCCTCTGCAGTAGGCATTGCATACCTACATGTTTCCGTAGCTGCATTTGCAGGTCTAAAGTCCACACACATGTGCATCTGCGTCCAGTTATTCTAAATCCTTCTTTCTAGGCATGACCACAGCAAACGCATGGCTAGACATTAACTCTTCAATCAATCCAGCTTCCAGCGGTTTGTCACATTTTTGCTTTACTCCCTCTTTTTCCACTTAACTGAGTGGGTACTCTTTTGTTCAAATGGGCTCCTCCATTTCAACTTGGATATCCATCTCGTACCTGTTGCAGCGCCCCAACTCTTGCAAGTTGAAGGCGAAGGCTTTTCGGTGTTCCCTGAGCAATGTCAACACATTTTCTTTTTCTTCTGCTGTGTTCTCTTTGCTCCCAAAGCCCTAGGTGTTTGTAGACTCATCCACACTTTTTGCTGCAGCTGCTAACACTTGTAACAAAGCAGGCAAAATTGGTTACCCCTCAGTTCCATGGCCGTTGGGCCGTTTCCCACTCCTCAGCAACTGACTCGGTCTCCAACCGTTAGGTTGCTTTGACGAGACGCGTGCGCCTCTTGTGCTACCTCTTGGGCAGCCAAAGACACAGGCAAGATCCATACCAAGCTATTCGGATCCATGGCTTGGCCAAGCAGCTGTTGTTGCTGCTGGTTTGTTAGGCGGGTAAAATTGTGGCACCTAGTATAAAGCCCATGGCTCTCTCTCTCTCATCAGCAGTAGGTTCCTCCCACTGGCTCGTCTTGTTGTTGTATACCATGCTATGCCCATGGTTGCAAAAAGCATAACTAGTAGGGTATGCGATCAGAGTGGGTAGCGCTCTCCGTGGCTTGCCCACCTTGTTGACAGAGTACTGTGGTAATCTGTCAACTTTCTGAACTGGCTGTGGCTTCGTCCCTTCTTCCAATATGTCGCTAACCAATAGCTGACCTGGTTGTCTGTATTCTTGCTGCACTTGCTTGAATAGCTCGGTCGGTGCTAGATTGGTCCAAAACACTTTTAACCGATGTGCGCGCGAACCAAACTGTGCCACGTCAAACATGAGTTTCGGCACAATATTGACCTCATGATTTGATATTCATGCCGGACATGATCATGACGGTCGTCAACAGAAGGTACATCTTCAATCCGGTAGGCAAGGGGGTTGTCCTTGTGTGTAGCTTGCGACACCCGTAGCTTGCAAACTAGCTCCCCAAACAACTTAAACCGAGGGTTTTCCAATCCTTTCCCAACTCCTGCTCTGGAATGTCCTTGGCATTCCTATTCAGCGATTACCATGTCGATGAGTCCTACTGCAGACAGGTGTGCTGCTGTGACCAACCGTATGTCAAAAGGCATTGCCTTCAAACTCCCTTTCAACGCACTCTGTGGCAACAGGTGTGGATACTTCTTAGATCATGGAAGCATGATGTGCAGCGCTCTGCTGCGCCACAGGGTGCGGGTCCACATACACGTACTGCCGTACTTTAACATCAGCATTCAATGTTGCAGCTAACCCACTTGCCATGCCCGTAAAGAATTCTACAAAACGGTTACCTTCTTCGGGTACACTCCAATGGATAGCATCGGCTTCAAGGTAGCTGTGGCAACGGCACCCCCTCGGGTCTTTCTGCAGGTGGCAACGCGTGAAACCCCTTCGCCCATGCCCCTTCTACCTTGCGCAATGCTTCGGAGCGCCGTGTGCGCAGCTTCTTGTAGACAAGCTCTACACCCGCAGCTTGCTCTTCAGTAAGTGTTATTGCTGTCTTTGTTCCCAACTCCTCGATGGAGGCAGTGTGAACTTCCTGTTCATATTGCTCCCACAACTCTCTGATGGATGGCAGCTTCGTGTAGCATGCCATGTAACGCGGGGCTTGGCCGCTTAGGCCATAGTAGCAAAAGTTGCTAATATGAGAGGATGTGTATTGCTTATTACACAGGGGTTTTTACGCGCGGACCAGTCGAATGCGGCGCGCAGACTATGTCTGGCACGGCTTAGCGTACCAGTGTCGCGACTGGTCCGGCGTGATTGGACCACCGATGGTTCGGCCCTGGAGCCCACCGATATGGTCCGAATGAATGGACCGGGGCTGGTCAGGTGTCCCGCGGCTTGTAAATCGGTACAGCACTGGTCAGCACGCGGCCAATGAGCCAGGGCAGCACTGGTACAGAACGCATGTAATGTACGGACCAATCATGGTGCGCATGAGCAGGACCATGCTGCAATGGTATGGTTGTAAGCGGCCCTCGTAGATCATGCATGGTCCCGGATCAGCACTCAACAACTGCCAAGCACTGGCTGAGAAGATTATGGACCAGAATTGGAGCGGTGCATTGGCATCAACATGGAAGAGAATGTTTGATATCTTGCCTGGGCACGATGACACATCTCACCTGGTTCTTTGCACCCAAGGTCACGTGTACCAATGCTAAACGAATAGCACGCACTGGGCTGCATGGTCCCCTGTCCATTTGCTAGGGTTTGGGGCTGCAATCGCGGCGGCAACGGCGGCGGCGGCGGTGGCAATATCCTGTGGGGCAGCTGGTTTGGTGGGCAATACGCATGCACCCAGCATGGCTGACCGGAAAGCAGCTGATATCGTCAAAAGACTTTATCAGTTTATGAGACTCAAGCTACCTGCAGTCAACCTTGCAGCTTTGCGCAAGTGGAAGCAGCGTTCCAAGTTGGTTGTCAACGCAATGCAAGGTCTCCTATGTCAAAAGAACTTGGAGTTGAGTCAAAGAGAGCAAGCTCTTGCCCGCAGAGAAGCTTTGGTGTCTAAACTATTGGCTGGCAGCGGCCTCGCTGGTGACAACGCGTCCCCAATGAAGGTGGATGGGCAGGCAGACCCCTCACTCAAGTATCATCCTTGCCCCCACTAGCTAGCTTTCAAGCCTGGTTGTTTGCGACACGGCTAGCACAGAATTTATGACAGCAGTTATTAAGCGCCTAATATAACTCCCTGCAGGCCAGCTTCAGTAACTCAGCTTGCTGCTCACCCCCCTGCAACCGCTGGCTAGCCATCCACTTCTCATTCCCCTCTACTACCGGCTGCTGAAGCTGGAGGTGGCTCATTTGCCGACGAGCCATTGGATCATGTGGAGAGCCAGCAGTAGCAGCGTCAAGTGATCTGCAACTGCACTGCCAGTGGATGCCGCGGCATGGTAAGCAGTGCGGTTTGTGACCTAAGCAATCCATTGCTATGACCCAAAGTCTCATAGGCACTGTCCAGTGTCTGCGTCTTACGCAATCCATTGCTGACCTGAAGTCTCATAGGCACAGCAAAGGAAGGCATAACTCGTAGGCACTGTCCAGTGCCTTTTACTTATGCCGTCCATTGCTGTGACCAAAAAACTAACATCACATGTCATCCTTAGGCACTGGTCAGTCCGGACTTTGACACAGCTATGCGCTCGTGTGTCTTGCTTGTCTGTTTTGGTAGCGTGGTGACATGGATTGGTGTTTATTGCTTGCTGTCTAACCAAGCTCTGTCATCATAGACGGTGGGCGAAGCAGCAAGGGCGCACCGTGCAGTTGACCTGGCAGTTGCTGCAAGCAGGTGGGCACCACCTATTCCCCCTAGTCAACCTCCCGAGCTCAGCCAACCATTTGAGTCTGCTACCAAAAAGTGGCTTAATATCTTCCTAAAGATCGTGACAGCCCTGAAATATTCTGGTGTCTAGGTTACTCTCGTCAATGAGATCATGAAGCGCATCTTTGGCTAAATAATTTCTGTTGTCAAGCTGACCTTTAAGGTTTCTATTGGACAGGAGCAGTTGCGGGATGACATTGCCAGCCTCATAGGCGACACAATGACGCACATCCCTGTCGCGGATGAGCTGCTAACAGATATTGCCGCCGTGGATAAACTATTGACCTCGCTCGGCGTGCCTGTTCTTCAGCGCCTGACCGATCGTCTAACATGCAAGTACTTGTTTGATGGACCTTATCCCACATCCAATGAAGATGATGAGGACTGGGAATCGATGCAGTTCAGTAACAAACTGCCAGACATCATGTGCTTCATGGTCCAGATAATGAGCAGCAATGTGAAAAGAATTCTCATATGACTAGTCTTTGTGCTTTAGAGCTTGCTATTGCTTCTTGGAACTTGATGATGATTTCGTCCAGCGAGGTAGTGCCAGCACGTCCGGAAAACCGCAGGGACATGGTTGAGCTGGAAGACTCCATCTCGTAGTCGTCACTGTAGGACGAGAGTGGGGAAGCTCGATGACGAGGAGTGGACAGGAACGGAGTGAAGCCGGAGACAGAACGCGAGCCTCTGCTGCTGCGATCGTTGCTCCCGTCACTGGTCCAGTTGTATGTGAGATTGGAGGTTGCGCTCCAGCTGCTGAGGTCACCCTCGTCCATTAAAGACAACGGGGTGGGCCTGCTCATACAGCTAGTCCACAGATGAAGTGTATGCAGGGTAGAGCGTTTGTGCTCTACTGCCTGTCTCGATGCCGCTACCACTCACCACACTAGTGCTTGTGTGCGCACTATGTGATGACAATGATAACAAATGCACAAGGATGTGTCCCGAGATACAGACTGCACTATCTTATGCAAAATGCGACGCACTCACTTGAGCAAAGAGGGTGACATTGTGAATCAACAAGCCACTACTAAAAAGTAGTGCTGTTTCCACAGTTCTTTGCATGAGCGGAACATGTGTTACACTGTTAAGGGAAGTGAATGAGCAAGCAACACATGGATACTATGCTTTTATTGATGCCAATAAGCACACTGCAACCAAGCACACCAAGCTCATAGCAATGATAGGCACGATGCACACGAGCATGCATAGGTTCTCACACGTTGAGGGGTTTCTTGATAACCGGGACAGTGTGTTTGTAGTCCAAGTTGCTTCACAAGCTCTTAGCTTTCTCACTCACAGTATCACCAGCTGATTCGGTGAACACCGTGACTACTTATACAAATCAAGTCACGACTGTTCATGACATAAGCTAATGGTCATATCGAGGCTATTTCTACAGCAATCCTCACTCAATATAGAACACAACTGACAACTGAACAGACAACTGAACAGCTACGTGCGGTGCCTATGTAGGCTTTGGTTGTGAGCTACTCTAAAGTCATGACCTAGCTATTGGTCAGTGACGCGCGCGAGTTGGTATGCTGGTAGGCCGGGCGATGGTTTCAATGTAGGCATGCTCGATGAAGGCTGGTATGCGCGGCAATAGGCATGACAATCTGCTGTCTCTCTGCCGCCCTGGTTGGTGCGTCTGCGCATGTACCTGCAATATTTTATGTGCAAGTGCTGCGCAATCCGTGCAGTCTTGGTGTGTGTGGTTTCTGGACGCCCGTTGGACTTTTGCAGTCCCGCCTTTACGTTTGTTCTGCAGTAGGGACAGTGCCCATAGAAAATTCGCTGGTGTGAGGCTGCCTTCGAGTCTCCTCCGACGTGTTGACGATGCCGCCGACACGGTTGGGATGTCATCATCCATGGTGGTACTTAGCTTGCTGATCTCTGCAATCACTTGCTCTGCGCTACACTCTTATACAAGACAAGCCAGCACTCCGCTGCCATAACTCCGCCAGCACCGCCAAAGCTACTTTGGGCACACCAAACATCAGGCTGGCGGCGTCACAAGCGACCGCACAGGCCGCTCCGATGAACCCACACAGACGCTGGGAAGAAATTTACTGGGAAGTTTTTTGTTGTCAGCTTTTGGCAGTGTTTTGTTCGTTTGCGCGTGCGTTGCGCGCAGTATAACTTCGGCACTGGTTATCGCAGCAGCATTGTTGTGAGCATGCGTTGTGCGTTGTGCGCAGTATAACTTCGGCACTGGTTATCGCTGCATTGTTGAGGATATTCTTGTATCCGGTCAGCTTGCCCTATGGATAAGAATAGCCGCGAGAAGATTCGGGCGCAAGAAGGTTCCAGTTGAGAAAGGTCCAGGCGAGGACTTCAGTCGAGAAGGTTCCAGGCGCGGAGTCGAGTCCGGAGTCTAGAGACTTCCAGGCGCTGTAGAAGAAACGTTGTAGCTCGGTGGTTACGTCATTGTATGGCACGTGTCATAACTTGTTGGAAAGCTCTTGAAAGTAGCTACGTGGTGCAACTTGAAGCGCAGGAATCGGTTGAGTGTAAAAGTCGTGGTGGCTTCTAGAGTAGACAGGTGCAGAACTGGCGGGTATATAAGCCCGCGGTATGACTTTGTTGTAATCCTTAGAAAGCCTTTTGGATCAGCCTTGTGTGTATGCTCTGGTAAAGTGTGTGTACTTGTGCTTGCACCAACTCCATGCATGGTCAGTAGTGTCTGAATCTCAACATGCATTAAGTCACGTGCTGTAGACTACTGTGTGAGCCTTTTGTCATAGGGAAGCTGAGGTGCTTTGTGCATAGTGTAACAATGGTGACCGCAGTGCCTTCGGCCAGCCAAGTGTTCAACCCTAGCAACATCGGCCAGAAAACTGGGGACAGGTTCCTGAGGGATAACCTTTCCTCTGTGCACCCCACCCATGTGCAAAATATGGACAAGTTCACCAACAAGCTGAAGCAATGGGAGCAGATCCGTGGTCTAGGTTGGAAGGAGGTGAAATTCGACAAGCGGAGCACGGATCCTGCAGCGCAGGCCAGGATTGCCATGCATGAGAGGTTCTACGAGGAGTTAAAGCCGGAGCTGGAGCCTTTGGTGTTTGAGGAAGGCATAGAGCTCCGCATGTTCAAAGGTCAGTTGTTTTCTGCAAGGTTTGCATTGAATGCCTTCTGTATAGCTCGGTTTTTGTTTAACCCAAACCAAGTAGTATTCATGCATATAGCAAGCGTTAGTAGCCGTCAAACTGATTTTGCTGCTGGTCAATGTTGCCACTCTTGCAAGTCAGTTGCCATCACATAGTTTGCAAAGTTATCACGTCACTTAACATAGATGACTGTTTAGCGAAATCAGCTAGTTTTCATGCATATGCAACTGTTTTTACTGCTGGTTAATGGTGCCATAAATGCTATCACGTTGTTTGCCAGGTTGTCATGTTATTGTTTGTCAAGTTGGAACACTGGACAGTGCCTGTAAGTCTTTAGGTCGCATCAATGGAATGCGTAACTTGTAGACACTGGACAGTGCCTATCAGACTTTAGGTGGCAGCATTGGACTGCATAAGTCGTAGGCATCGGACAGTGCCTGAGAGTCTTTAGGGCGCAGCAATGGAATGCATAATTTATAAACACTGGACAGTGCTCATGAGACTTTGGGTCACAGCGATGCACTGCATAATCTAAAGGTCGTAGAACACTGGACAGTGCATGTGAGTCTTTAGGCCGCTGCAATGGATTGCATAACGCGTAGACACTGGACAATGCCTTTGAGACCAAGCGGCTTTGTGGACATGTCGCTCATAAATTTTGCTTAGCATAGCACATTTGGGCATATCTTATACAACGCCAATGGCATATATTATACAACGCCTTGAGAAGCAGAGCGAATTGCCAAACACGACACAGCTGCTTGTCGCCGGTCTGCAGGGTGGGGCATATCTTCAGCCCTGACGATTACAGCCTTTCGCAGACAGTCTGTAACGATACCACTACTTACTTGCTGGTCGGGGCTTGGCAAACTTACACAAGCACAAGCACTACGGACTTAGAGCGGAAGTCCCACTAGCACCACGGTGCACGGGAAGTTGCAGAAGCGCACCAAGGGAGGAGAGGATGACCACCAACCTCTCACACAGCTCCAGCCCCAGGCACACCCTAGCCCAACACACCCACATGCACACACACAACACCACACCCCACAAGGGATGAGGGGGAGAGCCCCTTCAATAGCTACAACCAGGCACCCCACACACAAGTGGCCCTCAAGTGGTGAACACACTCTGATACCTTCTCCAGGTCGCAACTGAGCTTTTATACCACTTGCCGCTCTCCCGACCTGGCACATCATTTTCAAGATCCAAGGCCTTGTCGCTGTGTGCTGACCTTCCAGCACATGCTGACTGTGTCCACATAGGACCTGTCCCATCATAGGACATCAACCTCGGTATCATCAAACCTTGAGATTGTCAAACATCGGACAACAACCTCGGGAATATCAAACTCCCTCAGTTTTCCATAGGAGGAACAATCCTACCTCGGAACCACAACATAGGCTCTTCTAGTACATTAGTACTTGTAGATTGCCCACAGGCATCACTTAGCCTTGCGACTGTCATCACAGTGGCAAATCGCATTACCACAATATAATCCTGTGGTTTGCCAACTTGGCTTTCTTTATTAGACCTATCACAACTTATGGCAACTCATAGGTTTGGGCCAAAGGCCTCAGGCACTGACCAACTCTGTGCTAGCCCTCATCAATGCCTTGTGTAATTCATCATACTCGGGGCCATATAGGCTCAAGAGTAGACATACATGAGAGCGCACCCCACAAGCACTACACATGCTTATGGGATGAAGAACCCACTTGGTCTCTTCTTACTACATAAGTAAGGGACAGAGAGTGACTTTTGCTAGCCTTATAGGCATGACATGTCTCCCCACTTGCATTGCAACAACCCCGTTGAAAAAGGATGGAACACAAGTTCCGCACAGCTTCTGGCAAAGTTGGCCAAACCCGCCGATAGCCGCACTCCACGCATGAAAGCAGTGCAAGTCACGGGAGTAACAGAACCAACGCTGATACTAAGTATCAGTGTCGATGATGTTGGTATGTCACATGCAGAGATTGCAAACGTTTTAGTTTTAGTGCCAAGAAGTTCTCTCGGCTGGAGAGAACTTCTTGCTAACATAAGCAAGAGGGTGCCCACTCTGGAGCAACACAGCACAAGTGCCCTTAATGGATGCATCGGATATTACCTCAAAGGGCTTGGTGAAATCCGGCAACTGCAATACCGGCGCCGTCACCAAAGCCTCCTTATTAGACTCAAAGGCCTCTTGCTGCCTTTGTGACCATCTCCATACGACCTTATTACGTAACAGATTAGTGAAAGAAGCAACATGCGATGAGTACCCCAAGATATATATTCGCGGAAATGGTTGCTCAAGCCCAAGAACGCGCGTAGCTCGTGCACATTTTGCGGGCTAGGCCACTCTTTGACCTTAGCAACTTTCCTTAGGTCCGGGCGCACGCCCTTTTTGCTTACAATATGGCTAAGAAACTCAAGTTCCGTCTTGCCAAACTCGCACTTGGGCATGTAAGCATAGAAATAATGCGCCCGCAATGTTTTCAACACCTCGCGCACATGCGCGGTGTGCAAGTCAGCGTCCTTGCTGACTACGAGTGTATCATCGAAATATACAAGCACTGTCTTACCAATCAGCTTGTGAAACACACGGTTTATCATAGCTTGAAAGGTGGCTGGCACATTCGTCAGCCCAAAAGGCAGCACTTTATACTAAAAGTGGCCAAGCGGCGTACGAAACGCTGTCTTTGGCACATCTTTCGGAGTGGTACGTATCTAATGGTACCCACTAATCAGGTCCAAAGCGCTGAACACCAAGGCTCCGCTCACTTGATCAAGCAAATCATCTATCCTTGGCAGTGGATACCTATTATTTGATTATCAGCTTATTTAAGGCCCGGTATTCTACGCACATGCGTAGCCGGCCATCCTTCTTCGGCACGAAGAGGATGGGTGCCCCAAAGGGAGAGCTACTTGGCTCAATGAATCCCTTTGCAAGCAAGGCTTTGATCTGCCCCTCCATGTCCGCATACTCAGCCGGACTCAGCCTATGTCAGGTCTGAACGGAGGTTGCGCACCCGATTTAAGAGGGATCGTATGCCACACGTCCCTCTCAGGTGGCAATACAGGCAATTCAGCTTGAAACACGTCAGCATACTCAGATAATGACCTTTTAGAGCCGCGTCTTGCGGTTTGCCATTGGTGTCATCAATTGCAGTGGTTGGGTTGTCAGTGGCAAACGGTCGGACTAGCACCAGAAGAGGTTGAGCTCCATGGCGAACTGCCCTCTTCACCTGCAAAGCACTCAACAAACAACATGAGACATCGGTACCAGATCTGTCATCACTTGCAGGGGATACGACATTATGACCATTTGCGCGCAAGGTCACACAACCCCACCCTTTGCGTACACTGCAAAGTTTGGTGTTTGCGTCCGTGCGCAAGCCACATGCTTGCTCCCAATGGCTGCTGACAATGACATCCACGCCTGGCACCTCAACTGGGATGACCAAGAACTTAAGCAGAGCATGATAGCGGTGCACATGCACGGACAAGCGTACGACGCCCCGTACAGGGATTTTACGCTTGTTCAAGGCCACAATCGAATCATCACACTTGGTGACACGAATGCCTAAGCGTCGCACGAGAGACTCACTCACAAAGTTCTCCGGCGTGCCCGTGTCTATTATCAAGCTGCATGGCACGTGCGCAACTGATGCCTTAAACAACCAAGTCAAGCTTAGAGAACTTACCGGATGGATTATAGGTGGGTCATACAACATATGTGCACGCCCCTTTTCCAGCTTGACTTCACCCAAGACTTGCATACCTTTGGTGAGGCGAACCCACGGGCCGGGATGCTTGGGTACAATAACGCACGCACTCGTGTTGTGCGCGCTCTTGCTTTTGCATGCAACATAGCTTGAGCATGTTGTACAGCTTGTCAATAGGCGCATGAAGCAAAACACATTTGCCCGCACAGTCGTTTTGCAAGAATTGAGTGTCTACATGTACACCCATCTCATTCTCCGACACAGCAACATTGCATGGTTGGGGTTGGCAGGACATCAAGCCACTATA
This sequence comes from Chlorokybus atmophyticus, assembly GCA_009103225.1. Classification (NCBI taxonomy): domain Eukaryota; kingdom Viridiplantae; phylum Streptophyta; class Chlorokybophyceae; order Chlorokybales; family Chlorokybaceae; genus Chlorokybus; species Chlorokybus atmophyticus. The sequence continues at coordinate 25,870 of RHPI01003129.1, forward strand.
AGCACATTGCTCATCAACATCCTCAGAGCAACTTGCCATTGACAATCCCTGTTACATGCATGGCTTTTGGCTGACTTCATGCCCCTCGTTTATTTATGAGAACATGGCCCCGAGCGGCGTCCGCTTCAGCCTCAATGAGATGAGCTTCACGGTTGCGCTTTTGATCTCGGTAACCGCGTCGAGCATCACTGGAACCTTCAACATGTCTTCCATGAGGGACTTGATCAGCTCTCGAAAATTGCAAACGAGCAATGTCGGCCTCATGTTGTTGTTGCAACCCTATTACTTGCCCACACAATGTGGCAACCAACATGGATAGCTGTTGAGTGGTTTTGCCAACATCATTGCCCCAAGATGCCTCCTCACATGTTGCTTGCTGTTGCTCAGCCATCTCCACAATGGTTACCGTAACAGATGCAGACACGCGCACACGCGCGTACACGAGCAGCAAAGTGCAGCAAAGGCAGATGCGTGTGCAAGACTATGCACCAGCAGCAAACGCACACAAGTAATGCACAGATCAGCGTGCACAACGGCCCACACCTAGCATGCAAGTGTGCGTGCAGCTGCAACGATCAACTAACACGCATAATCAGCATCAAAACACTGCCATGCAGCACATGCATGCAAAGAATGCAACGCATGCACCGATCAGCAAGTGCACAGGCTGATGGACAAGCATGCAAGGCTTGGAAACAAGCTCCGAGGTCAATGTAATGATACCACTACTTACTTGCTGGTCGGGGCTTGGCAAACTTATGCACAAGCACTAAGGACTTACAGCGGAAGTCTAACCAGCACCACGGTGCACGGGAAGTTGCAGAAGCGCACCAAGAGAGGAGAGGATGACCACCAACCTCTCACACAGCTGTAGCCCCAGGCACACTCACGCCCAACACACCCACATGCACACACACAACACCACACTCCACAAGGGATGAGGGGGAGAGCCCCTTCAACAACTACAATCAGGCACCCCACACACAAGTGGCCCTCAAGTAGTGAACACACTCTGATACCTACTCCAAGTCGCAACTGAGCTTTTATACCACTTGCCGCTCTCCCGACCTGGCACACAGCATTTCCAAGGTCCAAGGCCTTGTCATTGTGTGCTGACCTTCCAGCACATGCTGACTTTGTCCACATAGGACATGTCCCATCACAGGACATCAACCTCGGGATTATCAAACCTCGAGATTGTCAAACACATGACAACAACCTCGGGAACATTAAACTCCCTCGGTTTTCCATAAGAGGAACAATCCTACCTCAGAACCACAAACATAAGCTCTCCTAGTATAATAGTACTTGCGGATTGCCCACAGGCATCACTTAGCCTTGCGACTGTCATCACAGTGGCAAATCGCATTACCACAGTATAATCCTGTGGTTTGCCAACTGGGCTTTAATTATTAGAGCTGTCACACATCCTGTGGCAACTCATAGGTTTGGGCCAAAGGCCTCAGGCACTGACCAGCTCTGTGCTAGCCCTCATCAATGCCTTGTGTAGTTCATCATACTCAGGGCCATATAGGCTCAAGAGTAGACCTACATGAGAGCGCACCCCACAAGCACTACACATGCCTATGGGATGGAAACCCACTTGGTCTCTTCTTACTACATACGTAAGGGACAGAGATTGACTTTTGCCAGCCTTATAGGCGTGACACAGTCTTGCGCTCTTGTGCGCTTTAAGACAGCTGCTACCCCGAGAGGAGAATATAAGCACCGGCTTTTTACGGCTAAAAAGCTAGTCTTATTATGTAAGAGAATAGTTTCTCGGGCAGCAGTATTTGCCCACAGAATGAATGGTCTTTTGATAAATTATAATGTTACATGGGGTTATTCTCTTAAACCAAAGTCTCTCAATGGGGGAAGACTGTACGCTGCCCCTATCGGTACGTGCACATGTAGCTTAGTGGTCAGGGTGTCGTGTTTATATTTCAAAGGTCCAATGAGTCCAATGAGTCTTGGGTTCGACTCATGGTGGACGCGTACGTATGTTCGTTACTAACCATTTTTAAAAATGCCGCGGCCTCGTGCGCCGCAGCTCAGCGGCCCGCAGATCGGGCGTGGCCGGTGCCGTCGGCTCAAGATAAAGCACATTTCCTACATTTGCAACACATATGCTGATGGTTAAAAACAAATATTGCGGTCGATGGTCCGCTGGCCCGGACCAGTGATGATTGTTTAAGTACAACTTGTATGAAGTTCCTCGTCCGCTGGCCGCAGGCAGGCTCGTGCTTGGTCCTGACGCGCCCGATCTGGCCAGACCAAACATGGTGCGACCCAAAGAAACATGGGACCGTTCACGTGAGGATTGCACCATGCATGGTCCGACTGTCAATGACAGCCGGACCATGCATGATCCACCGATTTTAACCGGAATCTTACCCTGCTTAGTGAGTGTTCACTAAGCAGGGTAAGATTCCGGCCCGAAGGCACTGACCATTCATGGTCCTTTAATGTCAAGCGGTGTGATAGCGAGGATGGTTTTATAGCAGTGTGCAGCAAGTATGTGAGGAGGTATCCTTGAGCAATGATGTTGCCATGACCCCTTAATGATGGACTATGGACGGCACTTTGTGTGAGCAAGCAACCATTGCTTTTAGTAAATTGCGGCAAGTTGTTGTTATAGCAACATGAGTCCGACATCGCATGTTTGCAACTGTCAAGAGTTGCCTAGCAAGTCACGTGCGAAGGACATGGTGCGTATGTAGATGCATTGCAACACGTCCTTAAGTGTATTCATGAGGCTAGCGCTATTGCTTACGCATGCTCTTGTATATGAGGGGCATGAATAAAGTAAGAAGCCATGCCATGCGGGGGAGGGGGGG
>RHPI01003129.1:28721-79275 GCA_009103225.1 Chlorokybus atmophyticus
CCCTTGTGCAAATGGGGTCGGGGAAGGGGGAGGGGGAGACCGCACGTAACAGCATGCAGCGACATCAGTGTAGCACATATATGCTCCTCCATTAATCTGATACACATATCGCATGCGATGACATACAGATGTGTATATGACATGATGTGTACACATACGCATACACTACGGCACTGGTGCACACGCGCACGTAAGCAGCACGTAGTCTACCCTTGCTATAGAAATACTTCATCAACAGCGCTTTTAGTCTTATGGCGGGGTCATCCATTCGTCGTCATAAGATTGGATAGTCTTCAAACGCATACAAATGAATATATGATTACACTAAATTGTATAAGCAAAAATTGTGTATGTGCATAGTTTAAATACTAAAATATGATATGTATGTAATGTATACTATATATATATATGTCATTATGTGCATAGACCACAAATGTATAATAAGACATATTTACATACATAAAGCATCGTTGCTTCCTCTTGTTGTGGGCATAATGAAGGGAAAATTGATATACAATTCAATGTTCCCTATGCGATCAAGACTATTTCCATGCCCATAGCTGTTTAACACTAAGGATGCCAATGTACACTAAAGTGTACATGTACACTTAACTGTACATTCAAAGGGCCCTCCTTTGCACGGCCTTCTTGGCCGGTGGTGATAATGCAACAAATGACATATAAGTGGATAGCTCTTGGCGTGACGTGTCAAGGAAAAGTAACCGCGTCGGCGCGGTTACTTTTCCGCGATTGTTTAACATATACACATTTTAGTGTCTGACAGTGTCATTATGGCTTGCTATCGCAACCCGTCGGGTTCACTCACTTAAAACTAACTCCTCACACAGAAGGAATCTCGTACAAGTACTCGTATACTCGTAAGTACACGTATAAGTTACCAATGAAAATTGTTCTACACAACGAGAGCTATTCTTTGAGCTCACATATGCCGCGGAATTCATACAACTGCAACCATAAGGACGCTTTCAAGGCCCTTGCACAACTGTACACAAAAGTGTACAGTGACTTTTGCCATTTCGGTTGCTTGCCAAGTTTAACTTGTGACACAAATAGCCAATTGGACTAAAACTTTGCACACTTATTGCTTGTAATGATAGTACTGTATGCACAAAGTTTTAGCTTAAATTAAGATAGTCTATATAAGTTATAGCAATGCCCAGCAGGTGAGATAAATACTCTTAAGTGTACATTTATTTATACCTAATGTTAATGAAGCGGACATCGGCCTCTGAGATTTTAATCTTATTACGGGCTTATTCTATTGGCGAAGATAACAGCAGGGGTGAACTGTATTTTCGTGCGATGTGTACATCACAACAAAGCCTTTGTTCCAAGAGAGAGAGAGAGAGAGAGAGAGAGAGAGAGCAGTGGAAGGAGGGTATAAATGAAATACCCCCTGTACAGCCGGTGACATAATCGTTACGTATTGATGATATAAGACATATCAATGAGTGGGTGGGTGGGGCTCATAGAGTCGTAGTGTGCATATGAACTTGGGACAACCAAAGACTCCTTCCCTTTATCATGTACAGTATACCCCTGTCTTTTGGCGTTTTAAGAGAATATAAATTCTTTCAATGGGGGTCTCGCTAGGAAGGTGCATGAGCGTTTACAAGACTAAGTTTGCTATCAACGTGTGTGCATTTTACATGTATATGACGAGTATTGTGAGTTTACCGTACATTCAGCGATTAGATAACACACAATGTAACATGGTGCTGTGTGGCATCATACATGCTTAAAGTGTTATGGTACAACAAGTGTTTATGCGCATGTATGTTGGCGCGCACGCATGCGTAAAATATATAATGAATTTGCTTAAATATGTACATGAGCATATTGCTTTCAAAGCAAGTCGCGTGTGTGTGTAAGAGCAAGCAGCATGCATCTTTGAGGCCATCACCACCAATACAAGCATTGCAGACTGCACTCGTACATGCATGGTATGCACGCTACTCTAACTCGACTGGCTCATCGACTATGCCACCCGTGCCAATGATGATAGCATCATGTCCAGAAGCACCCGCAGTGAAAAATTTCTGTATGATGGTTTGATGGCCAGCGTCAAACATCTCATGCTTGATGTCCACATTGCGCGGCTGCCGTATGGTGAGCTGTTGATGCTCTGAGTTGGGGCAGTCATTGGTGGCGATGAAGGCCTCCACACCATCACAGAATCTCATGCACTCTCCGCCACTGGGATGCGTGGGGGTGATTCCTCCTCCTCCTCCTCCTCATTTACAACACAAGGCATTGTAAGTGCCCACTCGTACACGTTTTGCAACGAGATCCCTCACCTTCAGCCTCATCAGGCTCAACGGCGGCTCCTATAATGCCTCCGGCGCTTTCACGGATGTCCTCATCGCTCTGCCTCGGCTTCGGTTGGAAGGGTGTCATCGACGTGAACGAACTCAGCTGGGGAGAGCATCTCCGCACGTGGCATGGGAAGTCGCTGCATGATGTCCTCAATCTCCTGCACAATAACCTGCTCGTGTACGTCAGTGTCGGGAGTGGGCGCGTGCCAAGCAGGGGGGGTGATGCCGCTCTTCCTTTAGCAATTCGAGATGGTGATTGCGGTGAGCTCTCCGTACGCTTCGCAACACGTGATTGCCTCCCTCACCTGCACCTTCACCGTGCGCAAGTCGGTTTTCGGGTGGGCATCATGTTGCTGCAGCAAGTACACAACAAGCTTGCGCTTGTACCTGCCATGACCAAAGTGAGAATGCATTACAAACTCTGACGCACAAGGGGGGTCAGGGGCTTGGGTACAATAACGCACGCACTCGTGTTGTGCGCGCTCTTGCTTTTGCATGCAACATAGCTTGAGCATGTTGTACAGCTTGTCAATNGGCCTTGAACGCAGCAATAATGCCTGCGTTAAGAGGTTGAACCTTGCTGGTTGTGTTGAGAGGCAGGAACAGACACTTCACGGTGTCCACCTGCGTCTTGAACCCTCTCTCCATGCCCGCGACCCCATTAGCTTCATCTGAAAAGCGAAGTTGCAGAGCCAGCAACTGAAAGATCAGCATGAGACAATGTGTAGTTATACACACGAACACACATACAATTACACATGTGAACTTGCAGTTTGCATTAACAGACTTGCCAATCTCTTGTCCATGAGAGTAATGTTGCTACGCTTAGCGGGCTGTGGTGCAGACATGAAGACCTATAAAACGCACACAATGGCCTTACTGTTCCCGTTACAACATTGCACACCAACCCTAACCCTAACCCTAATCCTGACCCTAATTCTAATACACGCGCATAGGCACAACACACACCTTGGCACAAGCCCTCCGGAGCTTGAAGCAGCTGTTCCCATCGTCAAGGCGTCTACTGCTATCTATCTACACCCTTGCCCCCGCCGCCGCCAACCCTCGCGCCGCCGCCGCCGCCGCATCTTACCGCGCCTCAAGGGGATAACCAGTGCCTCTGCAACTAACATGGCGGCTTAAGGCACAGAAGCACTTGTATGGGCATAAGGGCAAGTGCTTGCTCGTGCCCTTACGCACAGCATTGCTACCCCGATCAGAGCATATCACCACTGGGATTTTCATGCGGCAACATTGGTCTGATTACGCACAAGACTATTCCATTAAGTGAAGATGTTTGCCTGTAAAACCATTGGTCTTTGATAATCTATGATCTTAGCGGGGTTATTCCCTTAATGCGAAGTCTTTCAACAGGGGTACACTGTACACATATATGTATGCGTGTGTCTTGCGGCATTGGTACCGTAAGGTAGGGTGTTTTGCCCTAACTTCGGACGATTGCCTAACTTCGGACGACCTCTGCAGTGACCTGTTGGAACTGTTGTAGAGGGCGCAATTAGCGGTCAAATGCTATGGGGGTTGTTTTCTCCGCTTGCCCTTGCCCAATCGAAACTGCTCCGTGAATTCGAATTCAAACCGCCGAGTACCGGCGCCATGGTGCTTGATTAACTGGATGACAGTGGGTTAGACCGCACTGTTGGGTTGACTTTGAACTTCCAAGGATAGACGCACACTGAACCGAATGAGGAGCTTGTAGGCTCTATGAATTGCCCTTGTAACCTAGTTAATAACTCTCAGAGGACTTGCTTAAACGCACTGCCATTTGAAAGTTATGGCGGGCAAAGCACAAGTGTGGTTGTTGGAGGGTTTCTTAAGCTGCTGTCCGAATGCAACTGCAGTTGTGTGCAAGCTTTTGTATGGCGGTGGTTCTTGTGAGGTTTAGGCGAGGTGCGAGGATGTGTGCTAGCTGTTGGTAGGGTGTTGGGGGTGGGGGTGGTGCAGTGTGACTCTGAGTTAGCACGCATCCTGCTGCAGCAATGGTGGCTACACGTGCAACGCAATCTAGTTCACCGACACACGACGACACAGAACGGCATGAGGTGAGTTGCAATCAAGCGTTGAACTGCTAGGTTAGCATGCATACAGTCTACCTATGCTGCCTACTAAAGTCTAGTGCTGCTTACACTCTTGTGGGGTGTTGTGAGGGGACTCAGAGCTGGTGGTTAATCAGCCTGTAGTGCTGTGTGTACACCCTTTCATCACTGCCCCCTGTGTTGAGTTGTGGTGTTGATGGATGTGGTCCGCAGGAGTGCACTTCTGCTGGGGGAAAGGGAGGCGCCAGCGTGCGGTCTACACCCCCTCTGCCCCGTGTCCTCTGAAGCGTCATAGAGGGCGAGGCAAGCAGGTGCTGCATAGCTGTGTGGGCAGTGCCAGACGTAAAGGCATGCAATACATGAACTACAAGAGCGAGGGGATGCTGCTGACGCTGAGTGTTGCTGTGGACAAGGTTAAAGCGGGCATGAGCTTGAGAATAGCAGCTGCAAAGCACGGACTCCCGCCTTCAACACTTTACGACTATGTGATTTACCCACGGAAGTTGCAGCTTTCTCGTGGTCCAGGGAGAGCCCCCATGTTGACAGACGAGGAGGAGGAGGAGCTGGTGTAGTGGGTGCATTAGATGTCCAACTGCCACTATGCAGTGACGAGGCCTGCATTGTTTCGAAAGGTAAGGGTGCATGGTGCTCAGCTGTGGACATGTGTGCAGCAGCTGTGCCATAGTGAGACTGACCTGCTGTTGGCATGTAGGTGGTGCACATGCTCGAGAGTGACCCAGCATGAAGGCTGCAGCGTTTTGGAGCTCGTGGAGTCCCTGGGTATCGCTAGCTGTGGCTCTTGATGAGTCGCCACCAGCTGGCATCTCGTGTGGCAGAGGGGTTGGATAGGCGCAGGTGGCAAGCCTGCACAAGAGACAACGTAACTGCGTTTTTTGACCTGTATGTCAAGACCTTGGAAGAGTTGGGGATTGAAGACCCCACGAGGATCTTTAATGCTAACGAAATCGGCTTTGAGCCCAATAATTTGGGTGAGTTCAGGTGCGTGCTTGGTTGTGCTCCTGATGTGGTAGGTACTAACTTTAACTCTGCAGGCACTGTTAAAGTTATATGCAAGAAGGGGTACAAGAACCCCTACTACAATCAATGCGGAAGCCGTGAGCATATGTGGGTTGGATAGGCGCAGGTGGCAAGCCTGCACAAGAGACAACGTAACTGCGTTTTTTAACCTGTATGTTAAGACCTTGGAAGAGTTGGGAATTGAAGACCCCACGAGGATCTTTAATGCTGACGAAATCGAATTTGAGCCCAATAATGTGGGTGAGTTCAGGTGCGTGCTTGGTTGTGCTCCTGATGTGGTAGGTACTGACTTTAACTCTGCAGGCACTGTTAAAGTTATATGCAAGAAGGGGTACAAGAACCCCTACTACAATCAATGCGGAAGCCGTGAGCATATGTGGGTTGGATAGGCGCAGGTGGCAAGCCTGCACAAGAGACAACGTAACTGCGTTTTTTAACCTGTATGTTAAGACCTTGGAAGAGTTGGGAATTGAAGACCCCACGAGGATCTTTAATGCTGACGAAATCGAATTTGAGCCCAATAATGTGGGTGAGTTCAGGTGCGTGCTTGGTTGTGCTCCTGATGTGGTAGGTACTGACTTTAACTCTGCAGGCACTGTTAAAGTTATATGCAAGAAGGGGTACAAGAACCCCTACTACAATCAATGCGGAAGCCGTGAGCATATGTCTGTCATGGCGTGTGTTAGTGCAGCAGGGCAGTGGATGCCACCTATGTACATCCTGAACGGCACTCGCTACACAGGCAATTACCTCAAGCATGCACCATATGGATCTACCATGCGAATGCAGGAGAATGCATATATGACCATTGACATCTTCGCGGACTGGTTCGAAGGTATTCTCAAGTTCATACCTGGAGGCGTGTCGGAGGACAATCCTGTGCTGTTGCTGCTTGACGGACACTCTTCACAAATGAACCCTAGTCTGCTTGAGCTTGCCAGGTCAAGGGGAGTCCACATGTTGACATTCCCCCCTCACATGACGCACCTGATGCAGGTGAGAGTGTGAGCGCATGCAATGCTTGCATGGACTGCCAGTCAAGATGCACTGACTACCTGTGCTGCGCAGGTGCTTGATGTGAGCTGCTTTTGCTCCTTGAAGGAGCATTACCGCCAGGCATTCCTTGAGTGGCGAGTTGAGGAACCAAACAGCCCCATCACTAAGTTGCAATTTGTGAAGCTGACCGCAGAACCTTTCCTGCTGGCTATGGATCCGCGCAACATTGTCAATGGCTTTCGCAAGACAGGTTAGTTGACAACTTGACACCAGTCGTGATGCAACCTGTGTGCATGCTGCATTGCTGAAAGTGTGACATTGTAGACCACTATGCTCTCTTTTGTGGTGCGTGTGCTGCACTTGTGTGCATATTGGCTCACATACCTGTGGCAACATCAGGAGTGTGGCCAGTGGACATCCACGCGCTGGACAGCAAAGTCCCCGAGATGCCAAAGCCAACAGCTGAAGAATGCACGCCCGACCTGGCTCATGCTCAAGTCCAGCATGATTCGGTGGACCTGCACTTGATGGTGACGGAGTGCCTGCCAACTCAGACAACGAGGACTCTGATGCAACCGAAGACGAAGACTTCAGCTGTGACAAGGAGAATCAGCCCCCCCCTACAAGCCCACCTGTTCAACATGCCATCAACAACATCAGCAATGTGAACACTTTGGACAACCATGCACTCAGGAACAGCAACAACAACAACATCAACATAAACATCAACAGCGGTGAAAACACCTCCGCTGGCAACATCAACATTGACATCGCACCTCCACAAGGTGGGGGCGCGGGCTGGAAGACGAAAGCACCACATTTGCCAGACTCTGTGGTTCTGACTTCACAAGGCTACATCAACATGTTGAACGTCAAGAAGGCAGAGGCGGAGCGGAAGAAGGAGGCCATTGCTGTTCGAAAGCAGCAGATTGCTAATAAACGTGTGGACGTTGCCAGGAAGAAGGAGGCCGCTGCCCTTGACAGACAGGTTGCCAAGTCGAAGAAGGCGCTGCTGGATCTGCAGAAGCAGGAAGCAAAGGCAGCCAAAGAAGCTGCCAAGCAATAGAAGCTGTTAGCAATGCAGCAGGGCATTACCTGTGCTGAACCAACACACATACGCACATGGGCTGGCTTAAGGCCGGTGGTCATTGACTTGGAGACACAGGGTGTGGATGCCATCCACTACGACAACCCACTGGCTGGTCTCACCCCCATGGCCAGCCCACCAGGCAGTCTACAACCAGTGTGCTGGCAGTCGATGTCACCCACACCTTCAGACATGCAAGCTGCCAACCGCGCAGTGGAGGCAAGCCTCACAACAAGCATGCCAGCCCTGATACTGCTCAACCTTAAAGCCACAGCCAGAGGCCTACCACGATAGTTAGACAATGGCTTAAACATGTACATAGACATAGGCTACCTTAAAACCAAAAAAAGCACAGTCCAACACTGTGCAACACACCCGCTGTGCATGCATGCAAGTGCAATGCACATGCAAGTGCAATGCAATCGCAGTGCATGCAAGGCAATGCTGTCAACAGTGCGAGCAACACACAAAGTCTGTGCATACACACAACCTGTCAAGACACACACACAACCTGTCCCCCCCNNNCAACAAGCAGAACTGTGCATGCATGCATGCAACCCACAGTGATGTCTCAAGCCTGCTCACATGTGGGCCACACGATGTCGTCGGTGGGCAACATGGGACCCACATCATGCCAAGTCCCTTGCACATAAACGCTACCCAGCTTGAGCAACACCCTACAGAACCTGTCTCACACACACACAGACGATCACACACAACAACACAATGACCTGAATAAGCAACAGCACACGCACACGCACACGCACACGCACATGCACGCACGCACGCACGCACGCACGCACGCATGCACACACACACACACACACACACAGGGGCAAGAACAGAGAGGCAACTAGCTGGCACACGCGCTAGAACCATGCATGCACCTGTAGGCGATGAAGCGGCGGGTAAGCGGCTGGTTGACAGCACCACAAGACTCTCTACAGCGCCGGCGCCGGCGCTGGGCGGGCTTTAGACAGCAGTGCCAGCAACCTCGCCGCCCAGAGGTCGCAAACCCTAGTGGTTTGATGGGTTTTAAGGCGTGGCGTGCTGATAAGTGTCAACACAATACCCTGCCACAGGCGGAGGCCTGTCAGAGGCCAAAACACCGCCACAATCGGCTGCCAAGCAGCCAATTTGCCTAGTCCGAAGTTAGGCAAACTTCACTTTTCAGCCCTTTTCACACACACCCCACTTTGAGCGGGTGGTGATAGCGCCATACTTATCCGTTAAGCGAGCTTAATAGCTCATCGCAACCGTCAACAGCTCACCTTTTCAACGAGCCATCATGCGTCGTAAACGGTCAACTATGCCGTACGCCACAGCCTATCGTTCAAAAGATTTCCGAAGTATAGGCAAAACACCCTAGCGCCTACTTTAAGTTCTTACGAATGCCGCAAGAAAAGAAAGCAGCGATCCAACGCCCTTTGCTGCAGGCGTACCAGTCTACCGCGCGCTACGCCTACCACAGCAGCTGCTGGCCACGGTCCCTACCTTGGGCGCGGGGCCGCGGGGGCACGCACCGGCCGATCTTGATCTTGTGCGGCCCGCTGCTATGCCACCGTTCGATGGCATGTCCCCCTCTGACATGTATGACGCATCTCGCGGCCGCAATCTAGAGACCCAGCAAGCTACTGTGTGCGCTGATTGCCTGCGGAGACCTCAGTTCCAAGGCCTACGCACGTACGCCGCTGCATGGATTGGTCAGCACCCAGCGGGCCGCGCAGGCTTTAGTACCTAGAACCTAGGCTACCACTTATGAGTCATAGTCTGTGACAGTAGCACTGTCGCTGAATGCTGACAAGGCTGGCGGCGGCATGCTCGCGATTGTGTGACACAAGTTGTGTCAGCTGTGCCGCAGCAGGCACTTGGGACCCTCACACATGAAATTTTGACGCAAATGTCCCGGTCCATTGCGCACACTCCACGTTCAGCACCAGTAGCGGTAGGCCTAGGTACTTAAAGTGAAACCTTAACGGATTTGCCTTGGCAGTATGTTGTATTTTATTGTGGTATTTTCTTGTTTGGGTTGCCAGAGTCGTAGCTGACTTTGAAAGCTGAGCAGCCGCTGCCTGGCCTTGCATCGCTGCTGTAAGTTCTTCGATCTCGCTGCGACGGCGGTGGTGGTCTATCAGGCCACAGCGGCGGCAGCATGACGAGCAGCAGCATGTGCTCGCTACCTCGCCGCCGCCCGCGGTTTGCCATGCCGCCGACGCTGTGGCTGTTGCTGACCAACCTCCTGCTCCTGGCGGGCGCCTTGCCACGGACAACGGCGCAGGACAACACCGCTGGCAGGTACCACAGGCGGTGCCACAAAGCATGCATGCTGCATGTTGTACGTCTGCTCAGGTCGGTGATGTGCGACATTGCACGTTTACTCGACAGCATTTATTATTCATGACGAACATGCTTGCCCTGTTTGCAGCACATGTGCGGCGGTGCTGAGTGCAGGCATCTACAACGTGATCCAGACCTCCAACTCCTCCTACTCCTACAACAGCTTCCATTCGTCCATGTGCAGCTTCTCATCAAGCTACACGTATACGCAGGTGTGTGCACGGTTTTGCAACTCTTGCATGGCTTGCCTGGCTAGCCGCCACTCTGGCCTGCACATGCGCCTCACTGCAATCCTTTGAGCACACCTATGTTCTGCACATATGGGTTGTAAGCATGCACTGCTGGAACCAACTTTCAATACGAGTGCTGACCTGACGTATCCCTCTTGTCATCTGATGACAGTACTTGTCGGAGATACGGACAGGAAGCACCACAACCACCGCCTTCACTGCCAATGCAAATGCGCATGTCTTTGGCATCTTCTCAGGTGGTAGGTTCTTGTTTGTTCCTTGGAGTGTGCGTGCATCATTACTCTGTGGTTGCTTGGCCGCAAGTTTCCGCAACCCGTACATGGGCTGTCTTTCTCATGTTGCATACCCGCCATGCGCATGGACTGTTGATAACATTGCCTGCAAACTTGTACGCTTGCGTCTGCTGGTGCCAGGCGGGAGTGGCTCATACACGCGAACTGAGATGACGGAGCAGCAGTTCACAACATACATGTCTGCAGTGACAGCGTACCAGAGCAGCCAGTGCGGCAGCTCTTCTGGCATTGCTATAGGCGACAGCACAGTCACCACGCTGCAAAGGTGAGTAGTAGTGTACATGTATTTGTTCATCTGATATACATTCTTGCCCATCACGTTACTGAGTCAGGGCAGGCGCTAGTTGCAACTTCTATAGCAAAATCGACTGGTGAGTCTCCAGTTTCTTACAGTCTTGTCTGCTGCTGCAGAATCATTGAGCCGGCGGTGATGAACGCATACATCGCGTGCCTGCAGCTCTACACCGGCGGCGTGCGTATCCGTCAGACATCCGGCGTTGGTTCGACCAGCGTTGCTCTGGACGTGCGCTTCATCCCCACAGAGCCGGGAGCCGTTGCGTACATCACGGGCGTGATCATCTCACCCGCAAAGAGTGCTTCCTGCACGCTGCTCGGCCCCAACGCTGCGCCCCGCACAAACATCAGCCAGATCCGCTTGCAGCCCAACGCAGTGTATTCTGTTGTGTGCGTCGCATCGTCCTCCACTGTGAACGCACGCGGCGCGACGGATATCTTCGTCTCCACCTCCATCGGCGGCACGTACCGCGCGATCCTCTTTCGCACGCCGACCAGCTCACAGGTGGCGCAGGTAGAGCAGAAGATCAACTCCCTCGCCGCCAGCGTGGACGACCTCGCCAACGTGCTCTTCACCAAGTTGTACCGCAGCAACTTGCGCCTGGTGGCTCTTGAGAACAGGGTGCCCACACTGACCTCCGGCGTGCAGCAGCTGCAGCAGCGAGCCAACGACATTGAGGCCGCGCAGGGCCTCCTCTCTACCAAGGTAGATGTGGTGGCGCCCTCCCTCGCCAACGTGCGCAACCTCTTCGAATCGGGTTCCGGCTCTTTCTGCGTCATCATGAAGGGCAGTGTTTGTCCAGCAGGCTGGGTGCAGGGCTCCATGTCTCATCGCTACGCTTCCCCGCCTGCGTGGATAAAGCGAACCTCCACCGCGGGCAACATGGGCTTCTTTGTGCCCAGCGATAGCGGGCAGATGAGCAATGCCACCCTCACCAATTGCAGGGTGACAAGCGTACTGGACCCTAGCAGACCATGTGATGTCGATCGTGGGTGTCCCTACAAAGATGCATACACATGTGACCAAAGCGCCCCCACCATCAATTTGGACCTCCGTCAACCCTCAGCTGTTGACACACCTGTGTATTCTGGAGACTCTCGTGTACTTCAATATGAAAGACAGCCAGTGTTTGACTTCTACTTGTTTGGAGGAGCCACTCATGGCATTACCCCCGGCGTGCAACGATCTGGTCCTGACACCCTCCCCGCACACGAGGAGCCACAGCTCTGGCAAGTTATCAACACCTGCTGCTACGGTAGCGCGCCCGACAGCTTTCAAGGTGTTTATTAAGCTATGCTACCGAACATGAGTACCAGCTAGGGAGAACAGCATTGGCCTGATGTCAATCCGTCTAGAGTTGCTGGTTTGTGCAAACGTTGGAATAAAGTCGTCTTTGTCTAGGTGAACCTTCTGGTAAAATAAAGTGTCGAGTCTACTCTATAAGCAGCATAGCTTGGTCACTCACAGTCTGACGCTGTCATTCTCCTGTCTTGCGCCCGAGGCATTGTCCAAGGCTTGGTGAGCGGCCACAAGCCCACAATTTGAGGTCGATGACAGCCTTGCTGCATCATGCGGCAAGGCTCCTTGACGTTAAAGTTCAAGGTTAAGCCCCTCCACTCACGCTCCATGTACAGGTGCAAGTACACACACATGCACATACACGCGCTCTCTTGCACAGAACCAACACAAATATGCGCATACACGCACCAGCTCTCTCGCAACATGCAATCCTTGTCCGCCAAGCGCTTTGCTCTGCAAGCAAATCACTTCAAGCACTTCAAAACAAATCAGTCCCACTCTAGTACTGCAACTAGTACTGTGACCATAGCAGAACAACAGTGTTCACAAGATGACGTGCTGTGATGTGTTTATGCCAGCGTTGACACAGACTGTGAACCTTACATGTCATTGTTGTTCTGGTCAACTGCGCCAGCGGCTAACTGTGCGCGGGGTACCGGTGTATTTTGGTATACAGCTTCCAATGCAGAAACTTTGTCGGCTCTCCCTGCCAATGGCTGTGCCAATGCCATGGGGATAAACCTTCTGCACGCCTAGAAGGGGGAGTGTACAAAAGTTGGAGTGCTGATAAGACCGTATGCATGGGGTCATAAGCATGAGGCATGCATGTTGTCATGCACACGCCGCAAGCAAGCAGTCACAGTGCTATTTCACCACCTGGCTAGGTACTTCGAACGCACTAAGTTCCACCACTTGGCTACCCCGTTAGTCATGCATGCATGACTGTATGTTCCATTACCACCTGCAGTTGGCAGCAGCAGCAGCATCAGCCAATGTTGCACGGTCGTGCAGCGGTATGAGAGTACGAGCATGAGCATGCAGCGTGTGAATGCGCCCTCTCCTGTCTCTTCGCCTCCTCCTCTCCCTTCCCCTCTCTCGCCTCCTCCTCTCTCGCCCGTCTCTCTCGTCTCCCGCCACGTCCGTCTCTCTTGCTGGCGACGCAGCAACCCTTGTTGAGGGAGGGTCCCTCTGCTCCGCCTCTCTGCCTTGCCCTGTCTCCTTGGGTGCGTAGTGCCAGCCCGCACTGCATGCAGTAGTAGCGGCGCTGTTCTGTCTCCAATAGACAAATCACCCTGTTTCACTGGTGCATTACCTCGCCTCTTTGGCTTGTTGTGTAAAGCAAACTTGACAGATAGCATTGATATTATCGGATACACAGGGTTGATCAACAGGGTTCAAACCTGACACCTGCAATTCGCTGGAGTGCATCACCAAATTAGCCACACGCATTGATACGAGCATGCGCATCCACGCCGCAGGAAACTCTTCATAGTGCCATTGGTTCGGTTACGTTGGGCTGGGGTACAATGACAGTGGTTTCAGCAACCAACCCTCGCGTAACACGCCAAGCTCGCCTCCAGCCTGCTGCAAGCAGACTACAAGCTCCAGCAACAAAGACAACCACAAGACGCTTGCTAATCGATACCAGCTGAGCATTCACATGGTCGTAATACAACCAGACTTGACCGCAACCAGCTACACACTCAAACACAGAAAAGTAGATGATGCTAATGCTCAGCTGCCACAGCTCGATCAATCGTATGTGACAGAGCTGCAACGGTGCTCGCTGTGGATCATACAGCACAAGCAGGCTCCAAGCCTTAGCACAAAAACCGGCAAGTCAGTAGTGCAGACGCTCACGCTACATAAACTGCGTAGCTGCTGATGGTGCAGGTAATTGGCAGATGCTATGCATGCTTGCATGTCTCTAACGGGGTGTTGGTGTTGGTAGTGTTAGTAGTGAAGGTAGATTAGGTCAGCCCGGTGGTAAACTATTGAACAACTACGGCTACCTGCATGTTGTATGTTGTCTACACTCACATGTTTCCGTGCATACATACACCGCATTGCATGTACAAACTGCAGCGTGATGACGGTGGCATTTTATGCAGTAAGGTGCATGAAAAGTGAGCAAGACAAGCATGAAAACTGCAAGTCACACGCACAGCTTCAGGCTCCAAGCGTGCAGTTGAGCTTGCAACGCTTGCCAGAGCTGCTCCCAGCTTGCTACACCGCTTCAGTAAGCTCGACCATTTGCACACTGCAAGGAGGTTCGACAGCGCCAGGACAACTGCAGCAACAGAGTTTGTCCAAAGTGCAAGCTAGCCAACCGCAAGTCTACAGCTGTTCACGTAAGAGCTGCAAGCTCCATGCTTCAGCTTTTGCATGGGCAGCAAGCAGCAGCATAGTCCACGCAAAAGGCTGCAGTAAAGCTGCCTAGACCTAAGTTACCACCTTACCAGGTTAAGCCATAAGTTCTGAGCCCATGCTGGTCTGGAGAGCGCGGCAGTTCTGCTCCACAGGCGGCAGTCGTAATCGGCAGGCAGGCTGCCGAATACGTCACTACGTATGCATGTGTGCAGCAGGGTAAACACGCCTTGTGGCACAAGTGCTTGCCCCCATTTAAGCTGCACAATGCTAGGAAACGTCAGTGTGTTGGTACTGACAGCATTCTGCACTGCTGCGTTCACGCTCAACAAGCGCCGCACAGCATGCAGCAGCATGTATGTATGCACGCAACATTGAGCATCCAGGGCAACTACATGAAGTTGTTGTTGTTGCTGGGTTTTGCTATTGACAGCAGGCTGAACTGGCTTACAGAACATCACAGTAGCTTGAAAAACGGTGTCCACCTCATAAGCTTTTCATCATAGGCTCATTGTGGGCACACGTACCTCTTATCTTCAGTTCAGACACACACGTTCAGAAGCACACCTGGGCTCTCCTCTTGATGACAAATGACGCGACGAATTGACACAACAGCGCGGAGGACGCACGCAACACCAACACCAAGGCCTTCTTGATAATGTTGTCCATTAACCACACGAGTCTGGGGGGAGAGTTGCGAACTTCTTCCAATTCGTGGACGGTGTTGAGGGTGTTGAACAGCCAGAAACGCTGACGAGTGGTCTTCTTGTGGATGCTGCGCAGGAGGCTGTTGGGTGCGCCGATGCCCTTCAGCACGGTGACTGTCCAGTGCCTTGTGTATATGGCTAAGTCGTAGGAATGTCACTTATGTGTGTGGCCGTCACCCATGCCCAGCACGCCTCTCGCTTCCTGTGCAACAAAAAGCCCACGCACCTGGAGAAAATGACTCGTCGTGTCCGCTCCCTAGCACACACTATGCACACAGGCTAAAAGTGGCATGCACATGCGTTTTTAACAGACCAGCACGCATGTGCTGGCTGGCTTTTCATCCAAACACGTCATTGATATATTCAAGCGGTATAACAAGAAGTCTATGGCCACCATTGTCATCGTGCTCAGCATGATGCAGTACATATGGGGCATGAACTCTCAGTTGCGTGCACTACTTGCGTTGCTCACCTGAGCAGACCACATGTGCCGTGCGTTGGTCTGTGCAATGTTGACGGTCGACCGCGATGAATCTGGCGGTCGACTGGCGATCGACCGGCTTGATTTCACAGCTGAACCGCTATTGAACACAATCGCTAAATTACAAGGCTGACTTTCACCGGTCAAATCTATAAAAAGGATAGACAAAAGCTCCCCTCCTATACTTGAGTTGGCTCACTTGTAACAACTATATGTGAGCCACAAGTTGTTCAATTATAATTGTATATGAGCTATACATAATTAGCTAGTTTATAACAAATTATATTATAATATATAAAGGTTTTAGAATTGCTTAAAAGGCGTATCATACCCTCTGGCGTAATCAATCTAAATTACCCCCGTGCGTTTTCCAACTCATCTTGTACGATGGGTGTCTTAAAGTAGCATTTGAACAAATAATGAGCTACGATTAGCGAGCATGCTCTTGAACTCATTGCATTGTTTTGACGGAATTAGTGAATTGCATGTGCATTGTAAAGGATACACTTGTGAGCACAATCTTCTCGGCTTGAATTGGCTTAGATAAAAGGCTCTTTGGAGGAGAGTTTTCTCAGTTAACTTCTCATCTTCACCTCATTTCCACAGTACTGAAGCAATGGATATCCAAATATGCCAACTAGCGATCGTATCTGTCAATCATATCTTCGTATTGTCATGTGCAATGTATATGACCCTCACCTATAAGGCCATCCGTATATTTGCGTAATCAACATCGCGATTACGCAAATATACGGATGGAAACCCCCAAAAATGGATAAACCAAAAATCATGATGCAAATGATGAATAAAACACATAAACAACGTGTGCATCTACGTCTGCACTTGGCGTGAAGTGCAGTGTGCGGGTGTGAGTGAGTGCAAGTGGGTGGATGCAGTGTGTGCAGTTTTACGTGTCAGTTAATGACCGCTGTCGCATTGAATATGGCGATTGAACTACTATGGCACGCAGAAAAAGCCGCTGCCATAGCAGAAGCCATGCATCTCATATATGTCTAAGAATCAGTATAAGTTTCAACTGCACTAATGTATGAGGATAAAAGGCCGATGCATACTCATACTCAATAGTGTTATGAGTATTACGAGATGTAAAGTATTGGATATTTTGGTATTGCTCTGTATGTGTTGTGCAATGGCTACCATTGCTGCTGTCGCTATCGCTTCTGTGAATATTAACGTAGTGCTATGAAGGCTTTATGGAGGGTGTCAATGCATGCAGCGAATGCTTAGGGCTCATCATGCAGAACTTAGCCATGGCCAAATTCATATGCATATTGCCATGTCAGTGAAGCCGAAATGATGGCTATAGTAAGGTTCCCATTATCAACCACAGAACTCGAGTATCTACTGGCCACCTCCGTCACTTTTAAGAGGGTCCGAAGGTTGAGGACAAGGTCTTATTAGACATTGGGAACATTAGGCTCAACCACTGACAAGTCTAGTGGTGTGTGTAAGTTCCTGCCATGGTGGCTTGGGCCGTTCACTATTTGCAACTGTAAGAACACATGCCTTTAGCTGTAGCTGTATGGCTCGAATCTCAAAAGAACATGCGTATCCACAATGTGTTTCATGAGGCACTACTCAAGCCATACAGCGTGATGGCCGCGTACAGCCACCTCCACCTCCTGTTGAGGTAGAGGTGGAGGGCATAGGGCGACCTTAAGTATGAGGTTTGGGCCATTGGCGAACGGTTCAGGAAGGGCTTCCGAGTTGAGTACCTTGTAAAGTGGATGGTTATGGTGAAGAGCATAACTTCTTGGAGCCAATCGTCAACTTGGCAAACTATGCTGCTTGCAAATCCACATGTGCCACTTAAGACTCTTCAAACAGAGCATGTGCTCAGTTGCAACATGTGCAACATTCTCTTCTGTGACATGTCAATATGCGCGCACTGTTACTTAATATTACACAATGAGGGTCTTCCATTAGGTCACATCAGCAAAAGGCGCTGATTGTGGAGGATATCATTTGGAGTTATGCTACATTTTTGATACTTAATATCTAAATTGGTTGTCACTCCTCCCGTGACTTACACATTAATTTATGCGTACTACTACTATTAATGTGCGATGATTAAAAGGGTTGGCCACCCTTGCTGGCAATGCAATTATCGTGTGGGGCTTGTGCTCCATCATTTTGTAAGGTGGAAGTTGCAATGCAAGTGGGGATCCCCACTTGCATTCGGACAAGACACTCTTTCGGACGTGACATTCCTCCGGAGGAATGTCATGTCCGAAGGACTGGCTTAAGTCACTCTCAGTTCCTTATGTGGTAAGTAAGAGCTGAGTGAGGATTTTGTATAGTCATGGTATGTGTAGCACTTGGCATACGTACTACATATCACTAGTACTCATGAAGTGGTCATGTACTTGGTGCATCAAGACATAGCAACTACACGAGGCACTGTCCAACAGTAGGTTTTAGACCGGTCAGTGTCAACCGCAGAGTTGCTAAGGCACTTAGCAGCTTGCAACAAGAGTGCTGCATATGTCGATGTGCCCGACGATGGACAAGGTCAGCATGTGCTGACAAATCAGCGCATAGGTGATGAGGCCTTGTTGGCCTCGGACATCTTATGTGTTCAGGCATAGAGCAGCGGGTTGTATAAAAGCATGACCATCACCTTGTGGTGGTAAGGAGTTACTGGCCTAGCAAGAACACTTTTGTGGGGTGCCTGGCCAAAGCTGTTGAAAAGGCTCTCCCCATCTAAACTGTTGTGGGTTATAAATAGTTGCAAGATGTGTGGTAAAGTTCATCTACTTGTGCGGATGTTTGTGCCTCTTGGAGTCTTCAACGCTCAGTAGCAAATGAGAGGTAAGTCAATGTGACAACCACACACTTTACAGCATCTCCCTACCACTACAAAGGGACCTTGATTAATAAACCACCCACGTATACAAGAAGTTTTTGATCCCCTTTTCCCGCAACACTTTGATCTACAAATGAACAATGAACATTACATGTTGATAACTTGGCAAGAAACTCAGCAAGAAGATGCTATCGCTTAAGCAATAGCAGCACTACGCAATCACTAATAACTGAGCCACCAAAGCGCAAAAGACGGAGCACGCGCTTAACACGCTATGCGCGAAGTGCATCTTGCAACCCACAAAAACACAATAATAGCGATCACACATAACGCTGGCGTAGTTCGTCGCGTCACGTCTCCTCTACTACCATGTTATCTTGGTGCACCTACTAACACATGTCCACATGTTGCTACTTTGATTCTACCATGTATGCAGCATCGACATATACATAGCACTGCAAATTCATGCAATGACATCTCCTTCTACTTATACACTAGCATGTCTAGCTACCTGTACAGTGAATAGGCTACACGAGGGTGATGCCCTCCCCTCTCGCCCTCCTCGCCCCTCCTCCTTGCAAATGCACTTGCTGAGTAGGGTTTGATGGGATGTGCCAGTGCCACACGCTCACAACACAGCCGTTGTTGAACAATCTCAGCTGAGGCACAAATCGCATACAATACAACAAGTTGTATTGCATAGCACCACTCTTACCAATCATTGTGGCTTCTTGCTAGTGCACACAGTGATATGGTATGGAAACTTGCTCACCACATAGCTACATCTATTCAGTCACACTACTTGTACACGGAATAAGTCAACTCCCATGTCTTAATTCAGCACAACCAATTAGGAATGCACTAATGATACATGATAAACGCTACTTGAACTTGCACTTTTCTAGCTCTAGCTCCAATCCACGCCTTCAATTATGAGTAGACCGTCTCCTTGACCAGCTCTTGACTGCCACATGGATGCCCTCTCATTCCATCAGTCCTTCCCCACTCACAACTCTCGCAATAGCTCCGAATACACCCATCAGATCTGAGTTACGCTAATCTTTAGATATTCTTACTGTAACACGTTGAATGCACTTCCTCTCACTCAATGCATTTTACCCCCGCTAGAGACTTCGCTTTAAGAGAATCACCCCGCTAGTAGCACAGAAAGTGAGATTATCAAACGAAATGTAGGCAAATATTGGTACATAGGAGAATATGCCTAACCGCGAAGCGCATGACTTTTCATGTTGTTTTTGCAAGTGTTTATGAGCGATATGTTAAGGTCGGGGAGTAGCGCGTGTAACGGGAGCAATAATAATAGGGGTATTATTGCTACCTGAATAACACATTTTGTATGAATAAGTATTTAAATATGCTTATTTATACCTCTTTTCTACGGTTCCTCGCTTATTAAAGGCTATGATGCTTTATCATAGCTTAGATAAGTCCCAATGGGTGTAGAACCGCTTATTCAAGCCTATTTAGTGTCACATTCGATATAATGTGATCACTATCTCGTTAGGTACCTTACGATAGGTATCTTTGGATAGGTACCTTATCGATAGGTACCTTATCTGAGCTGTGATTGGCTCACGCTAGATTTCCTAACTACCCTATCTGTAGGGTCGATATCTAGTTGTGAGTTAATTATCGAGAGTTATATAGTTGATATACTCTTGATATAAAAGGTCACATCAATCTGATGTGGGGACTTTCAGTTCTCTGCTCAGTGGCGGCCACGCCGTCGAAAGGCTTGTCATAGGCGGTGTGGGTGTTGGGGTAGAGGATTGAAGGGGCATCACCGGCGACGGTGGTGCTGTTACATTGGTATCCAGGAGCTGGGGGGTGACGTGGGTACTTATAGGGGGCGGCGACCTGCTTTCGGCCAATCAGAAGCGTCGGCGGCGGCCTCCTATTCGTCCACGCAGCCCAAGCTTCAAGTTCGCTTCCCTGCGCTACCTCCACGTTGAAGCCACCTATCAAAGAGGCGGCCTCTCCACGTGTGAGGTACCATCACACGTCGGTGACTTGCCTGCTTGCCTGCTTGTCAGCTGCTTGCCAGGTGCTTGCCAGGTGCACGTGTGTACTTTCATGCACATCACACAGTGGCTTGCCAGTGCACTATCATTGCTTGCAGTGATTGCCTGTCATTGCATGCGGTGATTGCGGCTTGCTAGTGTGCCATCACTGTTTGTCACACTTAGTGCACTGTCATTGCTTGCAGTGATTGCCTGTCATTGCATGCGGTGATTGCTTGTCATTGTGCTTGCCAGTGCATGTCACAGTTAGTCACCGTGCGGCTTGCCTGTTGCATGCCTGTGACGTACCTGTGACCTGCCAGCGGCTTTGCCGGGTCGTTTGACCCGGGTCCGTAAGTTCCAAACCAAACTGTTCCCAAACCCTCCCCCTCTGGCTTCGGCCTGGAGATCGGGACTTGGTTAGGACAGTTGTGGGGAGGTTCTAGGACAATCTGTTCCCAAACCCTGTTAGTCTGAAACCCTCCCCCTCTGGCTTCGGCCTGGAGATTGGGACTTGGTTGAGGACAACACAGGGTTAGGACATTCTGGTCCCACTCAGACTTGTTCTGTTTGGTGACACTCCAGATCCAACCTTTCCTATTTTGGGACTGGTTTGGACTCTGTTTGGGACTTTTACAACTTGGGGTCATTTTGATCCTCTCGTTAAACCTGGTCCATTGGTGAGGTTCTCACCATCCCATTCTGCCTGTTTTGCAGGCAAATGGAAGAAAACTCGGTGCCCACCTCAAAAGGGGAGAGCTCAGAAAAAGAGCAACTTTCCCGTGAGGAGGAATTTCCATCCATGGAAGATATTCCGAATCCGGATGATGCACCTGATGAGTCTCAAGCTGCTAAAGCTGCGGAAGCTTCAGTGGATGATAGATCACCTTCTATATTCCCTGAGTTTTCTATTCGCATGACACAGCAGGACTTGATGGAGCATTTCCTTAGCACCTATGATCAGGACCCTCGTGAGGCAATTGTCTCATTCGTGAACTTTCTCTTCCTATTGGCAGAAAAAGTTTCAAAGCTCACCACCTTTATGGGGCGAGATTGGGAGGGGCAGATGGGTGAAGGCAAACGTGTTCTGAATATGATCGAGCGTCTGCAGCGTGCTGACGGTGGTCCACCTGTTCAAGCACTTGCTCGTCCTGCCGAGTTTGTTCCCAACAAGCAAGCGGCCATCTTCGACTGGCTTGTGAAGTTGCGACACTATGTCAACTCCCTTCACATTTCTGAGGAGGGGAAATTGCGTGTAGCTGAGTTGCTGATCCCAAACGATGCTTTGGCAGAGTGGTACCGCCGTAAGCAACGGGATACCAACCTCGGGCGGGAAGTAAATCAGTTGTGCTTTTTCATGGAGCAGCGCTATGGTGGCGCAGATCCTGCCCAGGTTGCTCGCAACCAGCTGCACAACCTGCGTCAGAACGGGCGTCCGGTTCAGCAGTATATCCAGGATTTTCAGTCGTTTGTCAGCAAGATCAATGCTGGCAAACTACCTATCAGTGATGCTGATCAGCTGGATATGTTCAGGCGTGGCTTGGACACAGATCTCGTGCAGCATGTGGCCGTCAACCCCGCGAGTTTGCAAGAGTGGGCCTCGACGGATTTACCAATGCTGATGCAGATGGTTGCTGCTGTGGACAGTGTAAAACGCTCTCACGCCAACATGCAAACCACGGCAAAAGAGGCAGCCCCGGTTTCAGCTGCAAAGCGCCCGGCCACTGGCAACAAACCTTTTGTGAAAAAGGCGAAACCATCTCATCCTGCTGGCCCCTACAATGCGGCCAAATCCATCATCACTTGCAGTTTCTGCAAGAAGACAGGTCATGGGGAGGCTACGTGCTATGCAAAACAGAATGCACAGAAGGCCAAGCAGCAGAGAGAAAAGAAATAGGAATTGTCCGTGGTTGGTAGCTTAGTCGAGCAGAACGACTTTAAAAACTCTGTACTTCTTGATAAAGTTTCCTCTCTTTGCGATGTATCAGATGTATGGACTGATATGAGCACACCACCTGTGTTGAGAAATGCAAACGGTTGTGTTTTAATCAATGTTCCATTCTCTGAATTAGTAACTGCTGTTAAGCACTTACACGAGTTGCAATTACAACATGCTGTCACTGCATGTGTAGTTATCCCTCGATATCATGGCCCGTGGTCGCGATTGTTGAAAGGGGGAGAAGTAATCATGCAACTCTCACGCAAAGATACAGGAGCTTCACCATTGCAAGTGATCTTTATCAAGTCTGCTACCAATCACGGCACTCCGACATTAGCTACATTTGATGGTCACTCAGTGCCACTCAAATGGAGATTTGAGAGTCAACTTATGGGTACACCATGTACAGCATTGATTGATACTGGTGCAAACCATAACTTTGTTGAACATGCTTGGGTGAAACGTAATAACATTCCTTTCACACCAGTCACGTCATATGTACGTGCTGCTGGTTCCACTCTCAATGCAATGGGAGAGGTAAAAGGGCGTTTTGTTATTAATGGCCATATAACCCGACCAGCCTTCATCGTGGTGGATATTGGTATCCCCGGGGTGGATGTTGTTTTAGGGGAACAATGGCACACTGAAGCAGGTTTACAATTAGACTCTCGAGCCAATACGTGCACCCTTCGTAAAGGGAAACGTAGGATGACTTTAACAGCATCTGTACTCGCACGTATACCACGCGATAATGTTCCGCTCCTCTCTGCTATGCAATTGAAACGTTGCATGCGTAAACGTGAGGAAGTATACTTACTGCACTTACGACAGGTGGAAACACCTGCTGAACAGGCTATCAGTGACCCTGTGGTGCAGTCACTTACGGAACAATACGCAGATGTATTTCAGGATGAACTCCCAGAGTTGCCTCCCGATCGAAACATACATCATACCATTCCGTTAGAGGAGGGGGCAAAGCCACCTTGGCGGCCTATATACAGGCTAAGTCCCTTAGAACACGCGGAGATGGAAAAACAGCTCAAAGAGTTATTGGACAAAGGTTTAATAACAAAGAGCATATCTCCTTTTGGTGCACCAATTTTGTTTGTGCCCAAAAAGAATGGCAAGCTACGCATGTGTATTGATTACCGTGCGTTGAACAAGGTCACTGTGAAAAACAGATACCCTTTGCCTCGGATTGATGATTTGTTTGATAAGCTGTCAGGTGCAACAGTGTTCAGCACGCTGGATTTGACCAGTGGTTATCATCAAATCAAAATCCACCCGTCGGATATACAAAAAACTGCATTTCGCACCCCACTAGGACACTTTGAGTATAAAGTGTTACCATTTGGGTTAACAAATGCACCGGCTACATTTCAGACAGCAATGAACGCGGTATTTGCTGATGAATTGTACAAGTTTGTACTGGTATATCTAGACGACATTATTGTGTTCAGCAAAACCCGGGAGGACCACCACAAGCATGTGGAATTGGTTCTAGCTAAGTTACGCGAACACAAATTCTATGCCAACCTGTCCAAATGCAACTTTGCAAAGGATGAACTACCCTTTTTAGGGCATGTGATTGGCAAAGAAGGATTGAAACCAGATCCTCAGAAGGTGTGTGCGGTAAAGGATTGGCCACCACCCAAGGATGTACATCAGTTACGTGCTTTCTTGGGGCTAGCCAATTATTTCCGCAAGTTCATGCGAGCATATTCTGGCATGGCAAATCCTTTAACATCTTTACTAAGAAAAGATGTTAAATTTGTGTGGACGGAGGCACACGAGGTTGCTTTTACACGCATTAAAGATGCATTAACACAAGCCCCTGTGTTAGCCTTCCCCGACCACACCAAGCCTTTTGTGGTGATCAGTGATGCTTCCACCATTGGGTGTGGGGCAGTCCTTCTACAAGATGACAGACCATGTGCATATGAAAGCAGAAAGTTCATTCCTGCTGAACGTAATTACACAACCACTGAGCAGGAATTGCTCGGGGTGGTGCACGCGCTGCGCACATGGCGTTGCTACTTGGAAGGGGTGGAGTTTTCAGTGATTACTGATCACAACCCGCTCACATTCTTTCATACGCAACAAAATCTGTCGAGGCGGCAAGCTAGGTGGAATGAATTCATTTCTCGTTTCACTTTCACTTGGCAATACCGTCCGGGTCGCACCAATGTGGCGGATCCACTAAGTCGCAGCCCTGCTCTTTTGGCACTTACGCGCTCTCGAAGTACGCGTAATGTACAACAGCCTGAAGATCCTTTCTTAAAGGAAGTGTCCACAGGTTATAACTCAGATGATTGGTTTAGCAGTCAAACCAACTTGCAACAGCTTACTGCTGTTAGCAATCTGTGGTATAAAGGGGAGCAGTTGGCAATTCCCAACTCGGGCGACTTGCGTAAGCAATGCTTACATTCAGTGCATGACCCGCCGTATGCTGGGCATTTGGGGAAACACAAAACACTCAAATCTGCGCAACAGTTATACTGGTGGCCGTCAATGTCAGCTGACGTGGATCAATATGTTCGCACATGTGACGTGTGTCAACGTAATAAGCCACTACGACAAAAACAAGCGGGATTGCTTAAACCATTGGCAATTCCAGAACAAAAGTGGGATAGTGTCAGTATGGATTTGATTACTGACCTACCTGAAACAGCAGCTAAATACACTGCTATTGTGGTTTTTGTCGACCGTTTGACTAAAATGGTGCATTTTGCCCCGTGTTGCACAACTGTAAGTGCACGGGACTTGGCACACTTATTTGTGTCCACGGTCTTTCGCGTTCACGGTATACCGCGTGAACTTGTCACAGATCGTGATCCTCGTTTTGTCTCCAAGTTTTGGCGAGAAGTCTGTGAATTGTTGGGGGTAAAACAAAGCATGTCGACTGCTTTCCACCCGCAAACGGACGGTCAAACTGAGCGAGCAAATCAAATACTGGAAGAAATGCTTCGCCACTATGTGGCTCCTAATCATGCTGATTGGGACAGGTACTTGCCAATGGCAGAGTTCGCTGTGAACAACGCGTGGCAAGAAAGTGTAAAGGAAACCCCATTTTTCTTAAATTATGGGATTCGCCCAAACACACCAGCGTCATTGCGTGTACCTCGCAATGCCCTGACTGTGCCAGCGGCAAAGGAATTTGCCACTAATATGCAAGAAAATTTGGCTCGAGCCAAGCTGTGTCTGTCAGAAGCACAGGACAGGCAAAAAGCTTATGCTGATACACATCGAAAAATGGCCACTTTCGATGTCGGCGATAAAGTTTTGCTTAATGCAAAAAACATAACCATCAAAGGTACGGGTGCTCGCAAGTTGCTGCCCCGATGGTTAGGTCCTTTCTCTATCACTGATAGAGTTGGTACGCACGCTTATCGACTGCAATTGCCCCCAAGTGTGCGTATACACAACGTGTTTCATGTAAACTTGTTGAAACCTTACCGCTCAGACGGTAGAACACAGCCTCCACCACCGCCAATTGAGGTGGACAGCGAGCTCGAATACGAGGTGGAAGCTATATTGAACCATAAGCTAAATGGTCGAGGACGCGCAACTCGCTATTTGGTGAAATGGAAAGGGTATGGCCCGGAACATAACAGTTGGGAGCCCGACAGGCATCTTACGCACTGCCGCGAGTTGCTTCGAGCTTATTGGGATTCATGTCCTGTCCCATAAACTGTGGGCTTGGTTTTATGACAGACTGGCAGTGCAGTTTCATTACCACCCTGTCATTTCCTGCTATCTCACTGGTTACAATTACTCGAAATCAAGCCTGATCAACTTGAGTTCAACGAGGACGTTGAAAACCTAAGTGGGGGGGAATGTAACGGGAGCAATAATAATAGGGGTATTATTGCTACCTGAATAACACATTTGGTATGAATAAGTATTTAAATATGCTTATTTATACCTCTTTTCTACGGTTCCTCGCTTATTAAAGGCTATGATGCTTTATCATAGCTTAAATAAGTCCCAATGGGTGTAGAACCGCTTATTCAAGCCTATTTAGTGTCACATTCGATATAATGTGATCACTATCTCGTTAGGTACCTTACGATAGGTATCTTTGGATAGGTACCTTATCGATAGGTACCTTATCTGAGCTGTGATTGGCTCACGCTAGATTTCCTAACTACCCTATCTGTAGGGTCGATATCTAGTTGTGAGTTAATTATCGAGAGTTGTATAGTTGATATACTCTTGATATAAAAGGTCACATCAATCTGATGTGGGGACTTTCAGTTCTCTGCTCAGTGGCGGCCACGCCGTCGAAAGGCTTGTCATAGGCGGTGTGGGTGTTGGGGTAGAGGATTGAAGGGGCATCACCGGCGACGGTGGTGCTGTTACAGCGCGTGACGCGTGGCAAAAGTCGTGACGCGCGTGATGAGTAGGGTGATAGGCAAAGTGTGACACGCGATCAGCGTGACGAGAGTGAAGGCGCAGTGGTCGTGACGTGACGTGACACGCGTGACGTGATGGGTGTGATGGGTGTGATGAAACCGCACTTATACCATAATTATGCTCTCCTGGCACCCAAGCATGATATTCTTTTAGACGTCAAGAGATTTACCCTGCTAAGAGCAAAAGACATCGGAGGATAAGCGGTATGCTCTTAAAGGGGGTATATTGTATACACTTATATAACATCCTCATCTACCTTCCCATCACACAACCCAAATGACATTCTTGTCTTAATATGCCTTTATAAGCATATGCAACTACCTCATGCCTACAACCAGCCCACAATCTGGTATTGCCCTGCATAATGTCGTATCTTATGACAATCGCTCTATACATGTTATAAAATAATAAAGGTGCATCACGCAAAGAGTGTTACCAATATACACACAACCATATACATATATATATATAATAAAGGTGTATTACGCAAATAGTTTTATTAATGTACACACACACATATATATATATATATATATATATTTATATATATATATATACATACATATATATATACATACATATATATATATATGTGTGTGTGTGTGAGCGTATGTATATGTGTGCGCGGGCGCGAGTGTATATATGTATATTTCAAAAACGAATAAAAAGCCCCGCTGAAATCAGCAAAAAGCTTATTTGAAGCAGGAGTAAACCAATCATACAGGGTGAGAGCGAGCGTAAATGAGAATGCCACCAGACATAAGTGCACTATGCAGCGTAACTTGTTGAAACAGTATTGCAATAGCTGTTTCCACTCCTTGACCGCAACAATGATGCCTCAGCCTGATAAGCACAGCCATTCCACACCAGCGATGCACAATGCGTGACGCCCACATGCTACTTTGAGGCGCTCAAAACGAGCACTTCAGGCCGTATTTCAACATTTTTCGACCTTCATAAAGCATGCAAGTTTACATCACTGGAAAGTGCTCGGCGAGAGCTTTCCAACGCACCCGCGAGCGCCTCAAGGTGACCTCGGGAGCTCAATTTCCCCTGGACCCAAAGTGGTGAGTTACGCTGGTCGCGTAACTCGGGGCGATTCACAACTGCAGTCACGCGCGCGTATCCGCAGCTGACGCAACTGAAGTCCCCGCGGCGACTCAAGTGCAGGCCGCAATGGCTGGGGAAAGTAGCATGTGCCCGGTGCAAAATGGCATCAACGGCCGGGGCATTCTCTGGAGGTTGGGGCAGCGAACGCTAATCATGCGCATATCATAGGCATATCATAGGCATCAGCACCTTCACATGCACAAGTGCGTGCCGTGTGGCACGATTCGCTTACAACTCTCTCTCTCTCTCTCTCTCTCTCTCTCTCTCTCTCTCTCTCTCTCTCTCTCTCTCTCTCTCTCTCTCTCTCTCTCTCTCTCTCTCTCTCTCTCTCTCTCTCTCTCTCTCTCTCTCTCTCTCTCTCTCTCTCTCTCTCTCTCTCTCTCTCTCTCTCTCTCTCTCTCTCTCTCTCTCTCTCTCTCTCTCTCTCTCTCTCTCTCTCTCTCTCTCTCTCTCTCTCTCTCTCTCTCTCTCTCTCTCTCTCTCTCTCTCTCTCTCTCTCTCTCTCTCTCTCTCTCTCTCTCTCTCTCTCTCTCTCTCTCTCTCTCTCTCTCTCTCTCTCTCTCTCTCTCTCTCTCTCTCTCTCTCTCTCTCTCTCTCTCTCTCTCTCTCTCTCTCTCTCTCTCTCTCTCTCTCTCTCTCTCTCTCTCTCTCTCTCTCTCTCTCTCTCTCTCTCTCTCTCTCTCTCTCTCTCTCTCTCTCTCTCTCTCTCTCTCTCTCTCTCTCTCTCTCTCTCTCTCTCTCTCTCTCTCTCTCTCTCTCTCTCTCTCTCTCTCTCTCTCTCTCTCTCTCTCTCTCTCTCTCTCTCTCTCGCTCGCTCGCGCCGCATGGGTGCGCAATGCAAGGTTTGTCGCCGTGCGTGCACCGTCATTCATAATGCGGTGCGTGACGAGGTGTTCAACCATAAAGTTTATTGTGATGGAGTCTGGCCTCACCGTCGGTTCCAAGCAATAGAGCATCATTATAAAACATTGCGCATCTGCGCCAAGAAGTCGCATGGCAAGTTGCAAGACTTGATGGATTCTAGCCGGAACACCGTGTCCCGGTTCGGCGAAGCGCTAGCTGCTGCTGGAAACCACCGTCACATCGTGTGGAGTTTGTACGGTGCGCAATGTGTGCAATCAAACGGCAAAACAATTAGCAACCACCTGTCATACGATTTAGATCATGTAGTGCCAATGCATACGTGTACACCGATATGGTGGCACTACACTGTTGATCATGTTCACCAATGCACGCATCCAATCACCAACATGGTGATTGAATGCCTGCATTGTACTCACTTGTACACATACATGCAAAGGGTACAAGCAATCGTGCAACGCAGGCGAGTTGAAGCACAATATTGTGTGCCCTACTTATTGCCAGCTCCACTACACGCCAATAAATATACAAACATAACCATCATTGTATGTACACTTGTGCACAATTTGCTTTATACACAACTTCTGGCTGGAATGGCTTGCCCACGAAAGGACACTACTCTAGCATGCGCATATGATATGGCTAGCACATGTATACTAGTTGCTACTCAGTTGACGCCTTCAATATAGGCTCCAGAGCCATCCAGGACAAAGATAATAGCGTCAATGATCAATCTGCACACCGCACACCTCGCAATGGTAGCAGGGCCAGATGTCGTCTGCAGGTACTGGTGCGCGCACTCCGCATGGTAGAGGTGCATGCAGCTCACGCGGTGGGTCTGAAGATTAAGGAAGGCAATGACACGGGCCGCGCTCTCATGCTGCTCAAAGAGCTTGTCGTGACAGATTGGGCACACTTCGTCCAGACACGCCTTCTGCACAGACTCGGAGCTATAGAGGTCTGACGGGTGCCCCTGCATGCGCGGTGGTCATTTAGGGGTGCTTCTGTTGCACTGGAAGCATGGCGACGCTAGTGCAACAGATCAGGGTGACATACATGATGTGAATGCTGTTAACAGGCGCCTACCTCAAGTGGATGCTGCATTACAGCTAAGCACTGCAGCCGCAGGGCGCCAGGGTTGCCACGGGCTTGTGGCAGTCCGACAAATTGTTGTCCACCGTCGGCATCATCATCGTCTCCAGCGGCCAGCAACAGCTGCTCAGTAGCATCGTAAAGAGCTTGCCGGCGGCGCCAGTTCTCCCACACCTGATCAAATTGTTAGCCTCTGCAGGAGGATGTCTGTCTAGCTCACTGCATGCACGAAAAGTTGATAAGCCATAGCTTCTACCTGCAGCGCTGCACGCGAGTACTTGTACACAGCCCAAGGAGTAGCAATGGCCGCCAAGGCAGGTGCCGCAGCGGGCATGAGGCAGCAGGCGCCGAATGCGATGGAGTACGAGACAGCACCGATGACCGCAGCATGGCTCGAGGCGCAGACAGTGTTGAAAACGGCGTCACCGGCAGACACCTGGCTTAGAGCAACGCCGTGCGCCTGGTCCAGTGCCACAATGCCACCAACCACGGCCGCGCAGCGCACGGCGGCGCCTTTCGCAAAGCCCAAGTTGCCATGATGGTGCTGTAAGTGACTTGGCCCGCCGTGCACGTGATCGCCGGTGGTGCCTGCAAGATGGTTATCGCCGAGTGTTGAGAGGCATGCATGGGGTACAGCAATCTGGTGTTAAGTGAGGCATAGCAGTTGCGGTGCTGGCAAGCGCTGACGCTCACCATGATGGTCGGCGTCAATGACAGCATCAGTATGGCTTGTGCTGTCGTGAGTCGCAGACGGATCATGGACAGGATGGCTGCTGTCGTGCTGGTTGTCGGCGAAAGCGTGATGCGCATCGTCTCGCGTTGCATCATGATGACCAATGCTTTGGTGTGCACCTAGCAGTATGCCAGGGGGTGATGATGTGCGTGGCATCAACCGCAACAGTAGCAATGCACCAGAGCGACGGCTATTGCCATCTGCAGTGATTGGACGGACTGGTTGAGACTTGCAATTGACGGGCGACAGCACAAGCACGTGGGACGGGGGGGGGGGGGGGGGGGGGNGGGGGGGGGGGGGGGGGGGGGGGGGGGGGGGGGGGGGGGGGGGGGGGGGGGGGGCACTAACCTGCTAGTGTGCCGGAGGACTCAGGAGGGTTGCTGAGCATGAGGAAGTCCTGCGCCGCTGAAACGTCCACGTATAGCGGGTCCTGAGCGGCCAGAATGCAGAAGTAGACACCGCGGTCTGCATGCGCAATAGCCGGACAACCGGTGTCAGCAGCACGATGTTGCAAGTGTCAATGGCGCAACCAGATCACATCATGCAAGGAAAGAAGAGAGCACATGCTCATGATAGGCGCAACGTGCACGCACCCAGCCACCAGACGCCGCTGAGGGCCCCCAGCGCTGCGACCACCGACATGGCTGCTGTCGGCTAGTCGCAAGGGCAAGGAACGCGCCCGCCAGGCTGAGAATGCAGGGCGACAAGGAGTGCAACCAATGCGCGCAGCAGAGTGCTTCCTCCACACTCCTTTCTCCCTTCTCGCCGCCACTCACCATCGTATAGGCCTGTGAACTCTGCGCACGACGAAGTCCACGGAAGGTCCCAAAGCAGGCCAATTCCCGCACATGGGTCCACACTCGGGTCCGCAGTCACCCGACTCTAAAGAAAGCCCTCCTTACAGGTCCCGCAAATGCAGCTGCTGCGTGGTAGCGGCTACCTGATGCCCGGTAAAGGCGGTACGCTATGCCCTATCAGCTCAACCAAGCAGCGCATGTCCCAGGACCGGATGCCCCTCGCCAGCATGGCGACCTACCATGGCATGATTGGCAAAGTCCCTCTGCACTGGGCGATACGGAAGCTGGCACCTTGTCAGAGCGAAGGGGGGGAAGCGCCCTCCTCAAAAGGGAGTACGGCAACACGTGTCTGGTGTGGATTGGGACGCTTAGCGACATGCCCCTAAAGGGGCGCTTGACGTGTCGCGCTACGGGCGATGCGAGAATCAGTCAGGCCCCCGTGTAGGAGTGATACCTGCAGCAACGGACGGTGCGATCAATGCGATACACGTATTCGCCCACTCCCCCAGA
Source organism: Chlorokybus atmophyticus (assembly GCA_009103225.1). Classification (NCBI taxonomy): domain Eukaryota; kingdom Viridiplantae; phylum Streptophyta; class Chlorokybophyceae; order Chlorokybales; family Chlorokybaceae; genus Chlorokybus; species Chlorokybus atmophyticus. Next base: position 60,569 of record RHPI01003129.1, read on the forward strand.
CGTGCGTCCGATTATATGCAACAAAGTCAGACAACAATGTCAGAGCAGCGGCTGGCTAAGCTGGCATGAATTGCCTACGTGTGACCTAGGACGTCAAGACTTATAAGCACAGAACACTTGGTGTTCAAGTGTTGTTTGTGGCGGCTTGCTGTCGGTGTTCAGTCTCCACCGCATGAGTATCAGCCTGCCTGCTACGTTGCGGCTGGTGCATTGGTGGTAAGCGGAGGCCCAAGTGTGGGAAATCCCGTGCGTCCTGTGAGGTGAGCGCTGCGGCACCAGTGGTCCAACAATCTATGCCAGTGTGGGGTGGGAAGGGTGTGCATTCAGTTGTTGCCTCTGCATCTAGCACGCTGACGTTCTGTTGTCTGCCGCGTGTCAGCTGCTGCAACTGCCTGTCGGCCTCAGGCGATGCCAACTGTGAGGAGAGTCCTGCGTGTGGTAGGTGGAACTTGCCAACGCCTCGGTAAGAGCTCTCTCTCTCTCTCTCTCTCTCTCTCTCTCTCTCTCTCTCTCTCTCTCTCTCTCTCTCTCTCTCTCTCTCTCTCTCTCTCTCTCTCTCTCTCTCTCTCTCTCTCTCTCTCTCTCTCTCTCTCTCTCTCTCTCTCTCTCTCTCTCTCTCTCTCTCTCTCTCTCTCTCTCTCTCTCTCTCTCTCTCTCTCTCTCTCTCTCTCTCTCTCTCTCTCTCTCTCTCTCTCTCTCTCTCTCTCTCTCTCTCTCTCTCTCTCTCTCTCTCTCTCTCTCTCTCTCTCTCTCTCTCTCTCTCTCTCTCTCTCTCTCTCTCTCTCTCTCTCTCTCTCTCTCTCTCTCTCTCTCTCTCTCTCTCTCTCTCTCTCTCTCTCTCTCTCTCTCTCTCTCNTGCCGTAGTGTTCTGGTGGCTGTGCTGACTGCGCTTGTTGGGTTAATATTGCCTTGGTTGCAGACAACGGGGTCTCTGCGCTGCTCCGGGCACACCGGGACTGCACCTTCTGGACTACCGCCGGTGTCGAGTACTATGTTGCGCACCACGGTTCGTATGCATGGTTTGTATACACGCTGGTGAGCGCGTGTGTTGCGATACTGACTGAGTGCCCATCACGACAGGCTACAACCATATGCCTTCCCTGAACCATGATCACGATGCCCACCAGCTTGGCGGTGGGCATCATGATGATACCCACCACGATCACGGTCACCTGTTGCATGATGACGCCCACCATGTGGATGGCCATGATGGCCATGACGGCAACACTCACCACCATGACGTTGGCCATCATGACAATGCCAATCATGATCACGGTCACCTGTTGCACGATGACGCCCACCATGTGGATGGCCATGATGGCCACGTGCACGACGTTGGCACTCACCACGATCACGACTTTGGCCACCATGACAATGCCCACCACGACCATGGTCACCTGGTGCACGACGCCCACCACGTGGATGGCCATTACGATGGCGCTCATGCTGATCACGGTCCTCACCACGGCCCATCTGGTAAGAATTAGACTTTAGTCATTAAAGTACCAGCTGCGTGGTGATGTGCAAGCGCCCTCGCGCACGCCACTGAGCCGTGTGTTGCTGCGCAGCATGCGCAGTTTCCATGCTGGGACAGGCTGGACTGCGCGGAGCGCTGTATCATAGCGTGTTCAAAGGCGCTGACCAACTGCACGCCTACCGCTATGGAGAGGTTCGGTCACTCGCTTGTATCTGGTGGAATGTTGTATGCCATCCAGCTTCATGACCGAGCAACCAACCTGCAGGTGACAGCGGGTCAGGCTGTTTTGTCCACAGCTGGTGCTGCTGTCAGGGGAGCGGCGTACACGGCGGCTACTGCCTGCACCGCATTGGGTGTGTGCACCCTTTTTCCCATTGTTGCGGCTCTCTTGGCTGCTGCAGGCGGATCCTTAGCTGCGATTAAGATCGCTGTGGGAGCTTGGCGATTGCACGACAGCATGTCCGCTCGCAAAGTTCGACATGCTCTTAGGCAACACGCAGCGGGTCGTCAACTCCCTGGCGAAGGAGTCATGGTATGCCACTAGTGTCTCTTGACAGTGCATGATGTCCTATGTACGTATCACCATCGGTGCTTCATGTGCCAGCTGCGTTGGTAACCAAGCTACTCAGTCAACTGCATGCTCTCTCACTCGCTGATACGGATGCATAAGGCCCGCACAAGGACACAGCGAACTCTCACACTCTTGCAGGCCGCAGGTGCAGACGACAAGCTGAAGGGCAAGGAGAAATCCAAAGACCATGAGAAGAGGAAAGGGAAAGATAAAACCGGTACCAGCGCAGCGTCAGGGACTGATTTTGACGACAGTACCTGGGATTCATCGTATGACAGAGTCTTCATGTTTTTGGAAGACTGCCACCTGATCAAACAGGTAACCCAGGCCAGCTAGCGCGTGTGGTCATCGCATCCGCCGTGTGCTGCTCTTTACTCACACAGGGTCTGTCTGTGCAGGGCCAGTTTGACAACTCCTCTCTTCATGAGTCGCTGAGAGGAGCAGGTGAAGAGGCTGACAGCTGTCCCATCTGCAGTGAAGATATCACGTCCGAGTCGTCCGAGCCGGTTGTTGTCTTCGTGAACGTGGTGACAGGCTTGTGCGGGCACTGCTACCACGCAGCATGTGCTGAGTTGGTCTTCATCGATATGCTGGAGAATCCTCGCAGGTTGCCGAACGGGCCTGAGTGCTGTGTCTGCCGCGAGCCAATCTTTGAGCTTGCCGTCTTGCCGGGATTGGCATAGGATGAGCGCGAGTCACCTCAGCTCAAGCTCATGTACATTAGCATCCTAGGCTTTGTGTTGTGTTGGGCTCAACTTGATTTAGGTTGAGAGAAAGACAGCATGTACCAGAGAATGGTTGTTGTAAATAGAAAGGAAGCCATGGCTTGTCGCAGCGCTGTAGCTATAGTGGTAAATACATTATTTTCCCTATCATAGTTGTTGGCCTGTTCGTGCCGGTGTGTGCTGCGTATGCGTTGGTAAGTTGTGTTTTAACTGTCATGTGTTGCGTGCTGTTCACCTTGTACGTTGCGAGTGTGTTTGTGTCTGTCTTTGGTTCACTAATGCTTCTTCGACGGTTTTTAGATATTGCATATAAAGTGATTTTATTGATGTGAAGGTCGGAAGCACCGCCTTGTTTAGCATCATCAACATCTAGCTTGAATATAGCAATGTTCAAGTTGATACAAAGGACTTTTGTCTCTATCATTGTCATAACAAAACCGTTACTTCCCATGCGTCTTCATGCTGAATAATTGAGTATCATCATGCATGTTGATAGTGCAAGCAACCGTGAATACTATAGCTATCAACATACATGTTGAAGTCATGTACATATCATACACTTGACTTCCTGTCATCTGTACTTATGCAATGGTATACATGCTTGTGCTCCAGTGTGTAGCACACAAGCTGACTGGCAGCTCGCCACTTGCCCCAATAATTGCGACAATACCGTTGTGGGAGGGGGCGCTTCACCTTGCAGGGCCTGTATGCAATGTATTGCATCACAATATGACAATCAGCCGTAAATACAAAGTTGCAGAGCAACTAGTCAAAATAAGCACTCATTGGTCGAGCTCGCAAGCCATGGCAACCGCACCGGGCAGCCCTCGCCCGCTTTGATTACAAACCACAATTGCATGCTACAGTTAAGAAGGTGGATACGCTGTGTGTGTACTCACGCGTGCATGCGTGCGACACAGACTTACACTAGTGCACGCCCTCACACGCGTACAAGTGTCATTGCAACGAGGTAATGCGCTGAAGTGAACACCGTCACTACATCAAGGTAGTAACATCCTCTATGTGATGGCAATTGGGCTCAACACATAACATGCATATGAGTAGCGCGATAGATATGTGGTCATTACATTGAGGGTATGCTGCAACTTGGTTGTTGTAAAAGTTGACCATATGAATGTTTGCATTGATTGCAACAATATGGCCCGCACAATTACTATATGATATGCTCAACATATACGTTGATGGTCTAAATGTTACTTGCTCGCTACGCGATTTGTACCGTTTCGTGTGGTGTGCAATGTGAGAGTGCTTTGTTCGTGTGTGTTGTGTTGCATAATGTGTACAATGTATGCAATAGTATGTGATTTCTGATGATTGAGTAACACCACCAGCTACTACAATACAATAGTTAGCGGCCAATTCATTTGGGTAACACCTACACTTGAATTTATATATGCAGTACAGTTTCGGTGGAAACTTCATGTTTGTAGGAAGTTTTGAGTTTACAAGTAATGGTTCATAAAACTCAAAAGCCTAACGAGTGGAAGAAGCTTGGTTTCACATAGACTAATTAGCAAAGTTAAGAGGAAGGAGAACCTAGCAGTGTAGCCAGAAGAGGAAGGAGGTCACGTCTGCACCGGATGCCTTTCTAGCGGGTGCATGCTATGTGGCGCGTCCAGTGAGGCTGATAGCGTCCGTGCCCCAGCTGGCAGCTCCTATCAATCCGTCCGCAGTGCCCGTCATGACTGTTTGTCCTCCGGATGTAAGAGGTAAGAAAGCTGGAGGTTGTGCCTCTACCTCGCAGCTGCAGCACTCCGTTGCGACACGCACATTTCCATGACGCAAGCGTGCCTGCCGACTGATGGTTACCACAACTAGGTACAGTCTTACCCCGTTAAGAGACTTCGCTCCAAGAGCATAACCCCGCTTATAGCATAGGAATTGAGGTGACCAAATGTATTAGGGGCAAATACTGGTAGCTAAGAGAATATGCTGAACCACGAAGAGCATATCATATTTGATGGAAATTTTGATGAAAGTTTCAGTTAGCGTATGCCAAGTATCGGGGGAGGTGCGTGTGACGAGCAGCGCGTGATGCGCGCAGGGCGTGAAGGGCGTGATGGGCGCGAAGGGCATATCATCACTGCATCACACATGTAATATTTGAGTTTGATCAGTTTTATATGTGCTTTTACATGCTATTCAAGTGAGCAGTTGATAAAACATGCATTGGCCAACTCAATAACTCACAAAGTTGAATAAATTCATGTTTTTGCTGCAACCGCGTAAATAGCATAAATAAGCTCTTGATAACTAAGAGCATGTTATCCTCTTAAATGCCAAGAGCATAACCTCGCCAAGAGCATACGATTGCTGGGGACAAGCAGTATGCTCTTAGCAAGGGTAGATTGTACGTGGCCCAATAGCATGCATCAGCAACCTAGTAGGATGATTCTCACGAGCCCCTATCCCTAAGGGCATCAAACTCTACTCTATGTGCCAACTGCTTGACGATGAAGTAGCCCTAGGCGTTTGCCGACCACTGCCAGATGGCACTGGCAACCTGGAGGCGGTAACATTGTACGTGTGCAACCCTCGCTTTGCTGCCAGTGCGTGAGATGCTGTGAGCTGATACTGATGTAGTAGGGAACAACATCCATAGGTCGTTGTTTACCTCAACTGGTTGATGCAGGTGCAGTCAGCGGTAAATCAACGGGGTGCACCACGTAGGTTGGGATTGAGAACTAGCGACCACCTGTTAGCAACCATTGCACGCGGGGCAGAAGCAGCGTCCCACACACTGGCAAGTTAAGCGCGTTACGTGACCTTAACATTCAATACACCACAAGCAACGTTGCAAGTGCAAGCTGCGGCATCACCTTGTTTGAGGCATTAAGACTCTTTCATGTTCGCATGCCTGTTCTGGAATGCTGCAGATAGAATGTTTTTCTCTCACAAGGTATCCAATAATGACATTAATTCAACTTCCGCGACCGATACAGGTGGCTCGATGCCCTCCATGCCCAGTAGCTTCTGGCAGACTTCTGGAACAGCAAAGTCACGCTGTGCGAGCTCTCGAGGCGTCAGCATGTCCAAGTTTTTACCCCAGATTAGGTCATGGCATGCGTGGCACACGTGGGCAACCACATCAACAGACATCTGACGCACAGCCCAGTGAAGCGCATTCTCCCGAGAAGTATCCAAGACAGTTGGCAGTTTTTCCTGCGCAGCATGCAAGCGTGTTGGTATGCACAAGATCTGGGCAGTACGATGCAACCACAGCTTAAGGCAGGCAGTTTGACACATACGTGACGTCTACATGCATATGGACGTCAACCTACACTGGTGAAGGGCGTCAAGGTTTCAAGGTACTCCAGCACAGCCGTTGAGCGACACTTGTGCGCCCCGATAACAACGGTGTGGTAGACGCTCAAACCAAGGCGATTGGGAGCTGATAGACTGGAACCTGCGTCCACCAGAAACCTGGCAAGGGGGGCGTGATTAGAGACACCCGGTGAAATCAGCTCATCACCACGAGCAGATGCCCGCGCTACACAGTGAAGTGGCGTCTCCCCGTCCCTATTCACAGCGCCAAGCAGTTCATGACGTATACCCCTTTGCACAGCCGCATTCATCAGCTGTTTGACGGAATCCACATGCCCCTTTGCGCCAATGATGTGCAACGCGGTGCACTGCATGTCATCCAACTGCAGCAGCAAGCTCTTTTTTGCTGCACTTCCTGCGCAGACCCTGCTGTCCACCTCCAGAAGCCATGTAGTGAGCTTTCTTGCACAGTCCTGGTCACCTTGACGGAAATAGGCAATGTAATGCAGAACGCTCCTGCCCCAGTTGTCTTGCATACGCAGATGTGCCGTGCGAACAGCCATTAACTCTCTCTCGCTCTTGTGGCCCATAGCATTGACCACTTGCGGTAGTCAGTGATCCCATATGCGCGGCGCGAGATCAATATTACCGTTGCTGACAGCCTCAAAGAACGGAGTTTTGCCCTCAACGTTTTGGTGCTCTAAAACTCGTGCCAGCGAGCCGCTCTTGAAGCATGCCGAGCACAAGGCATTGAATGTGGCGATAGACTCATTGCGGTAGCCAGCTGGAGCTTTGCGTTTGGCAGCAAGATGGACGGGTATATTTCCATCCTTCTCACGCACTGCAGCAGGATTCGCACGCTTTTGCAACAGCCAGTCCACTACGTGCAGAGGAGCACCTGACAGTGACACAAAAGTGTTCTGGAGTTTGACAATGCGTGCAGCATGATGGTCAACTTGTGCAGTGCAGAAAGCATCCTGCGAGTGGTGCGCACCGTGCATCACGGCTACATCCAGCAGACAATCCTTATGTTCATCCCGCCAGCTGATGGCCTCGTCACAATCGAGTGACATTTGAAGGAGCGGGGTGACCATCTCGTCAAACTGGCCAGATCGTAAGACGTCCATAACCTGTCTCCACATGACGCCTTGCATATCCTGTGCATGCCGTGGCGCTGATGGCAACATCAATCGCATTTCAAGGAGTCAAGGCGCAGGACGGCAACAAAGAGCCCCAGTCTTATTTACACAACACTACTTTACGATGGCATTGGGCCGCCCAGGATGAAGTGTCTAGCTCAAGCACGGGTACGCACACAAAGTTTTTATGAATTCAGCGGTTACAAACCTCAGCAGACTTGCTACTGGTATCCCTGACCATCGCCTCGTGAACAACAGCTTCCGCATGCTCAGTCTGCTACAGCCATAAGAATCACTTACACAACTGCACTTACGCTACAAACCCATGGGCAAGCGCCTGGCTCATGCAGCATGGCCAGGAAATTCACAGGTCATAAGCAACCAGCAGGAACTAACCGCAGCAGAAGTAGGGCTGATGTTTCTAACCATCACCTCATTGACAGCAGCTTCTGTTGAGAAGCAAGCATGCAAGTGAAGAGGGCAAGCAATGACACACAGGAGAAGGCAACACACTTCCCTACGCTCCTTATTTATTACCAACAGACCGCGGGGTTATATACCCGCCAGTCAGTACACAGTTTGTACACACTGCTGGTCTACATGCAACAGCGTCCGATATACTGAACCATATCCTACGCTGTAAGATGTGCCACGTAGGTAACTTGATAAGCTTTGTAACAAGCTATGCCACGTTCTATGAGACTGAGTATCCTAGAAGATATGACGATTCTCCTAGGACCCTTCTCTGCAGTCCGCGCCAGGACCTTCATGTCCGGAGTCTTCGAGGTCCTCCCATCGAGGTCCCTTCTCTTCTCTCTTGTATGCAGGGCAGGCTGACCGGCTGTAGGAATATCTTCAACACTCCCACGCGGGCAGCTTGGCCTCCGACGCTTGGTCTTCTTTCACCTAAGCACATATGCCGAGTCCCTTGCAACATGCCTTGAACTTCAGCGGTGACAGTGGCTTCGTCATGAAGTCCGCGAGCATGTCTTCCGTATTGCAATATTGGAACTCAACCTCCTTGCGTGTGACTCTGTCTCGCACAAAGTGATGCATGACATCAATGTGCTTTGTCCTTGTCGAGGCAATGGGGTGCTTCAGCAACTTGATGGCGCCTTGGTTGTCGCAGTTGATCGTGATACACGCCATCGGGTGCTCCAGATCTGCCATCAGCTTGCGAAGCCATAACGCCTCCTTCACTGCAGCCGATGCTGCCATGTACTCCGCTTCCGAAGTAGATGCAGCTGTTGTGGGTTGCAGCCTACTGTTCCAGCTCACCACGCCTCCATTCAACTTGAAGACGTATGCCGTGGTGGACCTCCTACTATCGAGGTCACCTGCAAAGTCTGCGTTGCAATAGCCCTCCATCTCTGTGCTTCCGCAACCAAACTTGATGCCGACACTTGCGCTTCCAGCCACGTAGCGCAATACTCCCTTCGCTGCACGCCAGTGCTCCATGCTTGGTGCAGACATGTAGCGCGCAAGCACTCCAACTGCATGTGCGATGTCGGGTCTTGTGCACACTGCTAGGTAGAGCATACTCCTAACAAGCTCACCATAGGGATACTGAGCCTTGTCGAGTACTTCCTCATCTTTCGCTTTGACGAGGTTGGTGCCGAGTGCCAATGGAGTAGACTTGGTCTTTGCTTCGTTGAGTCCGAATTTGGTGACAAGTTGCTTCACCATCTGCTCTTGGCTGATCTCGATTGTGCGTGCTGCTCTGTCACGCTCTATCACCATGCCAAGAAATAACTTGACCTCTCCAAGGTCGCGTACTGCGAATGCTTGCTGCAATCCGTGCTTCGTTTGCTTCAGGTCTTCAACTTGCTTGGCCGTGACGATGATGTCGTCCACATACACGAGCAAGTAAACCTTCTTTTCATGGATGAAGAGCCGCGGATCCGCTGAGGATGCTTTGTAGCCGAGTTTCTCCAACTCTTTCGTGAGGCGAATGTGCCACACACGTGGTGCTTGTCGCAGCCCATACAAAGCCGTGATAAACTTGCAAGCCATGCCTGGGTCCCCTTCTGCGTAGCCTGGTGGTTGCTTGGTGTAGATCTCTCCCTCCAGCTCTCCGTAAAGGAAAGCAGTCTTCACATCAAGGTGGTGACACTCGAGGTCTTCAGCAGCAACCATGGCGATCAATGTGCGGAAGGTTGCATGCTTACTTGCAGGTGCAAACACTTCATTGAAATCCACACCTTCTTGTTGCAAAAATCCCTTTGCCACCAACCTTGCCTTGTAGCGCTCGATGTTGCCTTGACCATCACGCTTCACCTTGAACACCCACTTGACCGGAATGGGCTTCACACCTTGCGGGGGCTTCTCCAACACCCATGTGTTGTTGGCATGGAGTGATGCAATCTCATCATCCATAGCTCGCTGCCATTGTTCTGTATCTGGTGCTCGCAATGCCTCCTCGTAGGTGCTTGGTTCTTCACTCTCGTCATTGTGCACACTAGCGATGTGTGCCTTATAAAAGTCAGGTGCTTGTCTTTCCCTCACTGGGTAGCGTCGAGCTTGCTCCTACTGCTTCTGCTTCTCGCCTGCTACAGATGAGCCCTGCTCTTTATTGATGACTGATGCCTCGCCTTCAACCTCTTCTCTGCTTGAAAGCTCTTCAGGTTGTGCTTTGTCATCTTCATCTTGAGGGTAGAAACCTTCTTCAGCTTCAACTTGTGATGAGCCTTCGTGGAACACGACTTCTCTGCTCACCACAATCTTGCGCGTGTCCTCCAGTAGGACCTTGTACGCCTTTGAGCCTGGTTCGTAGCCAACGAAGTTGCCCTTCTTGCTGACCGGCTCCAACTTGTGTCGCAATTGACTTGGCACAAGTGCATATGCCACACATCCAAACACACGCATGCCACTCACATCTGGCGCTTCACCATAAAAGAGCTCTCACGGAGTCTTTTGCTCAGAGCTTATCGGTGAACGGTTGCGGATGTAGTTGGCAGTGAGAACGGCCTCTTTCCACAGACTGTCCTCCAACTTGGTGTCATTAAGCATGGCTCGAACACGCTCCAACAACGTTCGGTTGAGACGTTCAGCTGCTCCATTCTGCTGCGGAGTGTATGGTGCTGTTGTCTCATGCCGTATGCCTTTGCTGGCGAAGAACTCTTTGAGCTGGGCGTTGATGTACTCCCCTCCTTGATCACTTCTCATTGCTTTCATCTTCTTGCCTGATTGAATCTCAAGCAATGCAATGACTGTACGCACAGCTCCAGCGACTTCTGACTTTTGAATCAAAGGGAAGACGATGGAAAGCTTGCTGTAGTCGTCGAGGAATGTTGCAAAGTACCTTACCCCTCCTTTCGCCACAATGCGCATAGGCCCGCAAACGTCCATGTGCACAAGCTCGCAGGGATGTTTGCTACTTGAAGAAGATGATGAGAACGGCATGTGATGCTGCTTGGCCAACACACAGGGTTCACAGAGCGTAGTTGAAGACGCTTGAAAATCTTCCTTGCTCCCAGTAATGCCCTTCACCATGTCTTCAGCGACCAGGCGTGTGAGGTTGCTGTAGCCCAAATGCCCGAACCTTCGATGCCAAAGCTCAGCCGTCTCCTTCTCCTTCACAATCATGGCCTTGCTGCCATGAGTCTGCTCCACAATGTAGAGCCCTCCTCGTTGGGTGCCGACCATGTACTCGACCCCATCCATGCGTACGGAGCAGCGTCCCTCCCGGATCACTATCTCAGCTCCCACGCGCTCAGCAACTCTCACAGAAAACAAGCTTGCAGCAGCTCCAGGTACGTGCAATACTTCACGCAGTACCACCTCTCTCTCACCATCACCAATCTTGCATTGAAGCCTCACTTCACCAACTCCTATTGCTTCCAACTCGTGACCACTAAAGCCTTCCACCTTCCTTGTGGTTGACATCTTCCTGTAGTTCTCCATCACCTCCTTGTGCGGTGTGAGATGCTGGTCACAGCCTGAGTCAATTGCCCATGAAGTTGTATCAAACTTCCTTGAGGCAGTAAATGCAACACCCTTTTCTTTGCGTTGAGCGTTGCTACTGGTGCCTGCTTCAGATTGCTCTCGTTGGCGCTTACGACAATCCTTTGAGATATGTCCTTTAATACCACAATAGTGGCATGTGAGATTCTTGAACTTTGAGTTGCTGCCTTTCGCCTTGTTCTTGTCTTCATAGTTGCTTAATTTCTTGTATTTGTCTCGTGTGTAGAAGGCCACAGAGTCCGCTTGCTCTTCCTTCTTTGAGACGCGTTGCTCCACAGTGAGCAACTTGGGTAGCACATCGTCTAGGGTTAGCTCCGATGACGATGTCTCGAGCAGAGTAGCGACAACTTCGTACTCTAATGGCAGTCCTGCAACAATCGCCAATACGACCTCCGTCTCTTCCATCTTGTGGCCGACGTTGATGAGGTCCGCCCACAGCTCTCTCGCACGTGCAACATACTTTGTGACCGGCTCGGCCGTCTCTTTATGAAGCGCGCTTAGCTGCTTGCGTAATTGTATCTTTCTGGCGTTATTCTTGGCTTGAAATACGGCTGCAAGCTTCTCCCAAGCTTGTCTGCCATCTTCACATGTTGTGAGCATGGGAAAGTGATATGGCTTGCAGTTAAGCACCATCAAGGAATGTGCTTCAACTGAGTGTTCAAGCCAGATGCTTTCTTCTCCCGCTCTTGGTGCAAATGCCTTCGGGTCAACATACTTCCACATCTTTTTCTGGATAAGTAGTGCCTTCATTTCTACGCACCAAGTGCTGTAATTGTTTGTGTCCAGCTTTGTGATCAACCCTTTATCGTAGCTTGCCTCCATCTTTGCCGCGCCTGCTTTCTTCTTGCAGTTAGCACTTGAGACTTGCTTTGATAATCTTCACGTGTTGTGACTTGAGTGACTTTGTTGACTTCAGTAACCTTAATCTACACTTCACTCTTGAGTGACTTCAATGACTTCGGTCTTGAAATGACTTCGGTCTTCACTTCACTCTTCAGCGCCTTCAGTCTTCTCTTCGCTCTTCAGTCTTGAGTGACTTCGATCTTCACTTCAATGCACTTTGTCACTTTTCTTCACTTCGCTTTCTTTCTCTTTCTTACACTCTTCACACGTAGTGTGGGCCCATAACCTGTTGAGAAGCAAGCATGCAAGTGAAGAGGGCAAGCAATGACACACAGGAGAAGGCAACACACTTCCCTACGCTCCTTATTTATTACCAACAGACCGCGGGGTTATATACCCGCCAGTCAGTACACAGTTTGTACACACTGCTGGTCTACATGCAACAGCGTCCGATATACTGAACCATATCCTACGCTGTAAGATGTGCCACGTAGCTAACTTGATAAGCTTTATAACAAGCTATGCCACGTTCTATAAGACTGAGTATCTTAGGAGATATGACGATTCTCCTAGGACCCTTCTCTGCAGTCCGCGCCAGGACCTTCATGTCCGGAGTCTTCGAGGTCCTCCCATCGAGGTCCCTTCTCTTCTCTCTTGTATGCAGGGCAGGCTGACCGGATGTAGGAATATCTTCAACAGCTTCCGCATGCGCAGTTTGCAATAGCCATCATCAGTTCTGCTTAGTAACTGTTGCTCGTGCCTCAGAGCTGCGCAATGCTAATGCATACACGCACCTGTCGGCACTTCTGTATAGCAGCCCAGGTCTGGTCTGTGGCCATTTGTAGGGCATTCTTCTCGTCGTTCCGGCTTGCAGCAAAGTAGCAGATGGAGGCAGATTGTTTTGTCTTTGTTAAGCTCTTCAGTATTGAACCATTTTTGCTTGGCGACGGCCACAGCTCACAGTGAGCATCTGTTATCGTCAGCGCGTTTGCTATCGCCTCCCCAACTGCGCTCTTGTTAGGGTGCTGTCCCTGCGGTGCAAGCCTGTGCAGTAGTTGTTGACGGCAATGCGTTTTGCTACAGCTGCAACAGCGTGCCCAACAGGATCAACGGAAATACTTGCGCATGCCTTGATAGCAGAGCGTTGTGAACAGATTGCAGCGCACGAAAGCACGCGTGGCAACAATGTGATCAGTCGCAGGATCTGTGCACGTGTGCGCACGGAACTCATGCATAATGCATTCAAATTTTCTATGCTTCGCTGTACCTTCATAAGGTGTTGTACCATGATAAGGAGGCCCGCTTGCACGACCAGCTCAAAAGTGCTATCTTCAAAACCCATAGTCCTGAGCAGCTCTCGCTTGAGCCAGTTCTTCCGGGAATTGCGAAGGCAGTTGTCCACGTCTCTGGCCGTATGTTCAGGTGCTTCCGCTGCCTGGCTAGCCGCCGTGCTGGCAGCGGTGGGGCGGTTCAATGGCCGCTTCCGCGTGATGCTGGGTGGCTCCATGTTTCGCCTCGTAGCTACTACACCCAAAGTGTGGTGGACTCCGCCGGGGCCACAGAGCAGCAGAGGCGTACATGCCAGTTGGCCAAGTTGGTCGCCGCCACCGCGTTGCGTTCCTGCACTCTGTACAGCCGACAGCTGTCAAGGGCGGACGGGACAGCTTGCGGCCTGCGCATGCGATAGCCTGGGAGGCCGCAGAGCGAACCGCAGGTCGATTAGGCAGTCGCGCCGTCATCGCAACTTCTTCTGCAGTGCAGTGTATGGGTTGGATGTAGGCCCTATACAAGTTGTTCCCTAATCATTTCAATGCTGCTATTTATCTTAACATCTTTTCCATTGCCTATGTTAGAATTTTTACGGCAGCACAACCCTCCCCCCTTTCTAGCGTGACCGAGATGGCAATTAACTTGGAGAAGTTTAATGTTCGTACGACTTGATAATATGTCAGTACATCTTTGGCAAAACCTACAGCCTGAGCCATGAGGGGAATGTATTTGAAGTAGTGCATGGCTTAAAAGTTGCGTGCATTGGTGTCACGCCGGCTGCTGCTGACTAGGCTTAAAGGGCTTATTAAGCATCGACGAGCATTACACAACATTGTATGGTAGCCTTTCATATCTTATGGGCCATGGCCTGGTCGGCAAAGCCCCCAGCTTTGTATTAATAGTCGGAGCTCGACACGTTACGTGATTAAGTCGTGAACGCACCAAGCACAAAGAGTTGCACGCATACGTAGACTTTGAAGACCGTAAGTACAATTAAAGGCAGGACTGTAACGATACCACTTACTTGCTTGCTGGGCGGCTTGGCAAACTTATACACAAGCACAAAGACTTACTACCAGAAGCCCTACCAGCATCACACGGTGCCAAACCTTGAAGGGGAAGTTACAGCACCGCACCAAGGATGGAGAGGATGGCCACCAAACCCTCCACTCAGCTCTCATACACTCACACACTTGAGCACACCTCACACATATGCAAATGTCACGTTAACCTCTCACTTACCTTCTCGGTGAGGGTCACAAACTTTCGCACAAGCAGCTGAGCTTTACCACACACCTTGCAACAGGCAACAACCCACAAGGGAGTTGGATGGGAGAGCACCCCTCAACAGCTTTAGCCAGGCACCCCACACACCGGTAGTTCTTGCAAAGCTAGTAACTCTTTACCACCACAAGGTGGTAGCCATGCCTTTATACTACCCGCTGCTCTCCGACCTGGCACATAAGATGTCCAAGGTTAACAAGGCCTCGCCACCTATGCGACCTGTCAGCACGGGTTGACTTTGTCCAACCTCAGACACATCAACAAAGGCAACACTCTTTGTGCCTTAGCGACTCTGCCCTCAACATTGACCAATCTTGTACTGATTGGTAGACAGTGCCTAATGTAGCAGCTAGGTCTTCATACATGCAGTGCAATCCTAACGTTAAAGTAATTTAGGTTAGCATTATTTTTATGGTTGTAACCTAGCCATTACTTACTGAATATCTTAGCAGGTACCGTGGCATGAACGTTATGTTGATACTAAGTTTTGTAACACTTAATGGCTGGTTGCTAGCCATATCGCACTATATTGCACCAGTTTTTACCATTACGTTACGTGAGATATCGTCCATTACGCACAATCAGCGTAATCTTGATCCAGTACAATGCTTTCTTTCGAATAAAGTGCCCCCCCGAATACAATTACCCCCATAAAATTTGGGGGGGCACTGTGTTGGAAGGGGGGCACTGTGAACGGGTAAATAGGCGGTATGCATAATTTACCGCCATAAGTGTCCATGTGCACACCGTTTGTGCTCGTATTGTGTTTTATAGGCAATAATGAGCAATATTGTGATGTTGAGATGTGCTCTGGACGGCCGAGATGTAGATGATGTAGATCCAACGGCTTGAGATTGATAGTCGCTGCCCGGCCAATGAGCGGCAGGCGGGACGCATACAGCCGCGCAGCCCGCCAGTCGCGGGTGCCTATATGTGATGGGCCAGTGATGGCCCTTCGTCGTGTGGGGATACGTGTGTGATGTGCCGGCAGGCCGGCAGGCCCGACCAAACAGCCGCACCGTGTACCTAATTTCGGCGTGTACCCTAATTTCGGCCACAGCAAGTTTTTTGTTGATAACTACGTCATCCGAGCTGGGATGGCGCCACAAAGATATCAGCTTGTATAGCGCACCTAGACGGACGCGTTGAACTTAAAACTGCGCGATTTGGCGCAGTAATGCGCTGCCTACATGATTTTGAATGGCTACCTTAAGGCGCCAATTGTTGAAAACATCTTCTATACCTCCTAGCAGCTATAACTTTCTACCTACTTACTTGATTGGCATGCGGTCTTTTGCAACGGGTTATGTATGAGTAGATGCAACTTTTACCAAACTTTTACGCACAATGTTAGACTTATGCAAGAGTTAGGTTGCCTCCCTTTTAGGCTTAACGCGTAAGCATCTCGAAGGTGGGGAGGTATGGTTTAACAATGCAGGGGGTGTTTGGGAGTGCGTGGGTTGTTGCAGCAGTCGTAGTGACATGCTGTGAGCGTGTATTAGCATGCACAAGTGCTAGAGTAGGATGTGGGTGTGTGGGTGAGGGTGACGGTGGGGTGGTGAGTGTGGGCGTGCGGATAAGCATTGCAAGTTCAAGGAGTGTATTGCACATGAGTTCTAGTGGCTCTCGTATACAGGTAATGGTGTCTACTTGCAGCTACAACTATCAGCTACAAGGGGGGCTCAGTGTTGGCAGTGGTTGTCTCTCGTGTTGGGGAGTTTGCTGTTGCTGCCATGCATCATAGCCCATGTTATATCCTGGCCCATGTTGCATCCTTGCTCAGGTGAGGCGCACAGCACCATCAGGCGCCAGGCGTGTCACCAGCAAGAGTGTGCATCTGCTCGAGTATGCTCGGGCGAGCAAGCACAAGAGGGGCCCCCACATCAGCAAGCAACAACGCAAGCAGATGTTGCCAGAGGTGCAACAAGCTCTTCACGCGGTGGAGACAGCTTGCATGTCTTTGGCTGAAGCTGCACGTGAATGTGGACTCCCTACCTCCACTCTGTCAGACTACATAAAAGCTCCTAATCGTCTGCAAAACTACAAGTAAGTGTTAGAAGATAAGGGGGGTATCATACCATGATGGTGGTCGTGCCGTAAGCTCATGTGCGTGTGCGTGTTGACAGGGGAGCTGGTAGGCCCTGCGCTAACAGAGGAAGAAGAAGCTGAGATAGTGGAGGTGCTGACATAATTCAACGACATTGGACAAGCCATGACAGAGCAAGACATAGCCGTGTATGTTGCCAAGCGACTTCAGAAGGACCCAAGGCGACACCAATTTGACAACGGCAAATTGGTCTGAAGTCCCATCTGAAGTCCCAGGACGCAAATGGGTCCAGAGTTTAGAGGCAGGCACAAATTGAGCAAGCGCATAGCAGAACCTGTGGATGCTAGCAGGAGAACAAGTTTTAAGCGGTGGATCGTGAAGGACTACTTCCAGAAGCTAAAGCGTTAACTGGAACACCTTAAGATATGTCCTGAACGCATTGTGTCATGTGGCGAAGTGGGGATTGAGCCAGAGTCCTGCATGAAGAACAGGTCAGTGATCGTAAAGAGGTGAGAAGCACACATGCATGTGCATGCGTGTGCAAGCATGTGTAAGCATGTGCACTTACTGAGTGTTGATATGCAGTGGGTCAAAGTGGGCTCAACTAGGCACAGCAGGTGGTAGACAACACATCACCGTCATGGCAGCCGTTGCTGGAGGTGGTTGTGCCATCCCATGCACTGCTATTCTAGCCGGTGCTCATGTGTACTCTGAGCGGAGTGCTGCATGGTCCATACCTGGTGGCTCGTTGGCAGTGCAGGAGAATGCCTGGATGACAATTGAGCACTTTGCAACTTGCATAGATCACTTGGCTCGCCACATGCCCGGAGGTCTCGTGTTGATAACCCTGCGCTGCTCATATGTGATGTGCATGTTAGCAGATACCATCTTAAGACCATAGACAAGTGCATGTCCCTTAGCTTGGAAGTGCTGGTCTTGCCACCGCACACAACACACATACTGCAAGTACTCGACGTGGCCTGTTTCAGCAGCATGAAAGCAACATACAAGCAAGAGTACCGAGCGTGGAGTCAGCTCCACCCAACTGTGAGGGGCTTACCCAATGAAGACTTTCTGAAGATGCTGGTGCCAAGCATACACGCTGGGCTCAGCAACAACAACATCATCTCAGGTTTCAGAGCATGCGGTGAGCACACAGCAGCATGCAGCATACTAACTCGTGCGTGCATGCAAGTCTATGTGCACGGGCATGCATGCATATCTTGACATGTGCATGCACCATGCAGGCATCTCTCCTTGAAACGATAGCGCAATTGACAAGTATCTGCCTCCAGCCAAGGTGCGGAGCACTTGACATCCTGCTTGATGCCATTGAGGACGAGGGGGCCGCAGCTAATGCACCAGCAACTGCTACTCCTGCAGAAGATACACCTGCAGGTGCAGCCAGAGATGATCCAGAGACTCGGGAAGAAGCTCCCCCCCCGCCCAAGAAAAGGAGGATAGGAGTGAAGCCCAAGACAGCAGAGTGGCTCACCCATCAAGATATTAGAAACCGCCAAGCTCAAGTAGAAAAAGAAAGGAGACAAAAGATGGCAGCCATGCAACAATGAAAGGCAACAAGGGCAGCAGCTAAGAGCAACAAGCAAGCAGAGGCGAGCAAGCGTGCTGAACAATTAGAAGCGAAGAGGCAACAAGCTGCGGCCAAGAAAACAGCAGAGCAACAAGCCAAGGCGGCCAAGGCAGCTGAGCGTGCAGCTGCCCAGTTAGCCAAGCAACATGCAGCAGAGCAGCTTGCAAGAGAGGTAGAGGAGGGTCAGCGTCTACAAAAAGAGAGGAGAGAAAAGAATGGCATGCAAGGGAGGCAATTGAACTTTACTCGTGGGATTGGGACCCCATAACATGGGTGAGCGAGAAGCACGAACCATTTGGTGATTGGGCGGAGGAGCACTGCTGGAACATGCAGCGGCGGCGCTCTAACTGTCGTGAGGCAGGTATGCGCTGGAGAGCACGCAAGCAGAACCTTACACAAGTAGGCCCCTAAACATAGCGTAGGAAAACCCTTGTACACCATGTAATATACTTGCCTTCTAGCCTACTTGCGTGCATGCAACACACACAACAGCCCTCTCGCCCCCCCTCCCCC
>RHPI01003129.1:79720-102144 GCA_009103225.1 Chlorokybus atmophyticus
CCCCACCCCCGCCGCTGCCTGCCGCCGCCAGCTATGCTAACCCTCACCCACATAGACGTTAACCACAGATTTGGGCAGTGGTTGGCACCGGCCGAAGTTAGAGTGCATGCCATCTTTGACAACCCTTCACACACACCCTACTTTGCAGCCTCATACCTGGCGCTATATGTGTCAAAAAAATAAGAAAAAATGATGGGCGTGTAGCTTACATCCGGTACAACAACATTGCCTTACCCATGACCGCTCAAAAACCAATAAAAACCGTAGTTGACAAGCCTGCTGCCTTATTTGGCCGAAATTAGGGACACTCACCTTAGTTATTAAATTGACGCCTTGCAACGTAACGCCGTGGCTACTACTTTTTGTGTATGATACCAAATCAGAAACGGTTTCAAACAAATTACTGAATTTATATTGATGAACACACAATCATAACTTTCAAGTATTGTGCTCATTGAATACGTTAAATTACAACGTGGCTAGCGATGTGCAGAAACTACTTACACAAATAATATGTTACAAGCAGAACCGGGTGATGGAGATTGGTTACGTAAGCAGCGACCGCGCTCGCAATTCTTTATTCTAACGTGTATAGTTTAAATTGAACCGTCTCCTCATGTTCATGCACATGGGAAGACAGTTCAGACCCCCCATGTAGCAATTTTAGAGCAATACCGCCACATTCAACATTTCATTTATTACTGTCACATTACCGGTAGTACGCGGTATTGCCATTTGTTCGCATGTATCTAAGCAAGTTGCTTTGGACGGGCGAGATGTACTCGGTGTACATCCAACGGCTTGCTATTAGTTCACAGCCCGGGAGTCGCAAGTGGCTGTCTGACAGTCGCGGGTGCCACGCATGGCCCATCACGGCCGTCGTGTGATGTGTACGACCTGAAATGCCGGCCGGCCCGACCAAACAGCCGCACCACTAGCTGGTCGTCTTTACTCAAGAAAGTATGAGACTCATGTCGATCATCACACATATTCAATATCGTATGCATATTCTCAGTGTGAACATGTGGCTTACTTAAAGCTCACATTCTTATATAAACCATGACAGTAATTGGGTAGATTTTCAACAGCTGAGAAATTAGTCTTGAAGTTGCGTAATTGATGCAATAAGCATACGCCAACTACATTTAGCTATTGCTTAGTTATTAGCCTGCCTACCTTGTGGGCCCACACAAGGGTACTTACACGTCGATGGAACGTCGATGGATTACCTTATTCTCTCCAGATCTTACATCAAGGGCAGGCTGTGAACAATCATGTCGTTTGCGTAGCAACTCTGCTGCTATACAACTGTGGGTGTCAATCTTCACAGTATGCCTATACGTGGAGTATTCCACTATCGGCTATTTCTGTATCTCGACGCTTTGACTGTGCGGCGGAGCACGGCGACGGTGGCCAAGTTGGCGCCAACATTGTCCCTGGCGTGACGGCGGCGGCGGCGGTGAGGAGGGTCTGAGGAGGGAGAGGCGACTGCGGCATTATAACTTGCTACACAACTGCACTGTTGGTCCCTTCAGGGATAGGGGGATGGGTGACAGCCACCGTGGGTCAGTGGGTAGGTGGGTAGGAGGGTAGACTACTACCAAGCGAGCGGAGGTGAGGAAGAAGGACAGTGGGGATGGGTGACAAGCTGACGGAAAAGGGATTGAGGGGAGTGTTCAGTGTGGAGCCGTATATCACTATCGGCACCAAAGATGACCCCCTTGAATATGGCATCAAACCAGGTAAACAACAACAACAGCAACTGCTACCTCTTGCTACCGTGTTGGAGGCTCGCTTGTACATGTGTACGCGTGGCTGTGTAAATTGCTGGCTTGTGTGATAATTAAGAAACACAGACAGTGGATGTAAGGCAGGAGCAACACTGTCGGTCTCAATGTGTTGACACACTAGACTGGCTCTGTTTCTCACAGCCCATTGGTTGTTACTTGCTATGCGGTTGAATTGCACACTCGCAGTGGACTTTCAGTGACCCTTGTGTTTGCATTCATTCACCATGTGAGCGCGACGAGTGTTGGTCTTTGCCTACACGTGCGCACATGCACGCGCACACACTCACACACACGTGTGCTCACGCAGCGGCGAGGTCGGTGTATGACGGCAAGCAGTTCATGACAACGCCCGCAAAGGAGGGCAGACTGCCAGACGCCTACTTCGACAAGGCACACCCATGGATATCAGACGTAAGTACATGCCTTGCCAAGAAACACACATACACACTCACACTTTGTGTATATAGGGCGATCCGTTCGAGGACAGGCTGTTATACCAGACCCTCCAGGCCGAGAAGAAGCGCGCTTTCGGCACGGGCGACTTCCGCCGCCGCGACGAGTACACGAAGACGGTGCGCGTGGAGCAGTACCGCGAGCAGCTCAAGAAGGAGGCTCGCCTGGCCAAACTCATGCTCGCGCAACAGCAACAGGCCAACTCAGACAGCAACAACACGCACACGCTGTTCGACTCCACACACAACAAGGAGCCCAGCCGCTTCGAGGGACCCAAGTACTTGTATGATGTTGGGCGCGAGGGCGGTGCGAGGACGGAAGTGTGCCTCAAATGCCACAGTGAGACATTCTATTGTCCGCATCGGGCTTCGTATGGAAATCATAATCTCGGTGTGGCTAAGCGGGACGGCGGATATCGCACCAGCAGCGCCGATATTGGGTTCAACGCCCTCTCCACAGCCTACGCTAAACCCCATTATGCGCGCAAACCCGTCATTAAAGAGACGTTCTTCCGCAGGACGAACGCCATACTGCCCTCCAACGTACGCCACAACCAAAACTTAGACTGAATAGATAGGCAGGATTTGTTATTGATTTATTGTATGGGTGCTGCTGCTCGTGTGCGTGAACATACCTCCTGCCAAGTGCCGGTGTGCACTGTCAGGCAGTACAATTTCTTTGCATACGACTGTACAAGCCTGCACACAGGCGTAAACAGACAGTCGAGTTGTTGTTCATGCAGCAGGCTTCGCTATCCGAGTCGGGGCTATTGCGCTCGCGTGCTTGCACTGGTTGTTGGGTACTTCTATTCTTTTGCTGAGCAAAGCTCCTTCTCTCTCTCTCTCTCTCTCTCTCTCTCTCTCTCTCTCTCTCTCTCTCTCTCTCTCTCTCTCTCTCTCTCTCTCTCTCTCTCTCTCTCTCTCTCTCTCTCTCTCTCTCTCTCTCTCTCTCTCTCTCTCTCTCTCTCTCTCTCTCTCTCTCTCTCTCTCTCTCTCTCTCTCTCTCTCTCTCTCTCTCTCTCTCTCTCTCTCTCTCTCTCTCTCTCTCTCTCTCTCTCTCTCTCTCTCTCTCTCTCTCTCTCTCTCTCTCTCTCTCTCTCTCTCTCTCTCTCTCTCTCTCTCTCTCTCTCTCTCTCTCTCTCTCTCTCTCTCTCTCTCTCTCTCTCTCTCTCTCTCTCTCTCTCTCTCTCTCTCTCTCTCTCTCTCTCTCTCTCTCTCTCTCTCTCTCTCTCTCTCTCTCTCTCTCTCTCTCTCTCTCTCTCTCTCTCTCTCTCTCTCTCTCTCTCTCTCTCTCTCTCTCTCTCTCTCTCTCTCTCTCTCTCTCTCTCTCTCTCTCTCTCTCTCTCTCTCTCTCTCTCTCTCTCTCTCTCTCTCTCTCTCTCTCTCTCTCTCTCTCTCTCTCTCTCTCTCTCTCTCTCTCTCTCTCTCTCTCTCTCTCTCTCTCTCTCTCTCTCTCTCTCTCTCTCTCTCTCTCTCTCTCTCTCTCTCTCTCTCTCTCTCTCTCTCTCTCTCTCTCTCTCTCTCTCTCTCTCTCTCTCTCTCTCTCTCTCTCTCTCTCTCTCTCTCTCTCTCTCTCTCTCTCTCTCTCTCTCTCTCTCTCTCTCTCTCTCTCTCTCTCTCTCTCTCTCTCTCTCTCTCTCTCTCTCTCTCTCTCTCTCTCTCTCTCTCTCTCTCTCTCTCTCTCTCTCTCTCTCTCTCTCTCTCTCTCTCTCTCTCTCTCTCTCTCTCTCTCTCTCTCTCTCTCTCTCTCTCTCTCTCTCTCTCTCTCTCTCTCTCTCTCTCTCTCTCTCTCTCTCTCTCTCTCTCTCTCTCTCTCTCTCTCTCTCTCTCTCTCTCTCTCTCTCTCTCTCTCTCTCTCTCTCTCTCTCTCTCTCTCTCTCTCTCTCTCTCTCTCTCTCTCTCTCTCTCTCTCTCTCTCTCTCTCTCTCTCTCTCTCTCTCTCTCTCTCTCTCTCTCTCTCTCTCTCTCTCTCTCTCTCTCTCTCTCTCTCTCTCTCTCTCTCTCTCTCTCTCTCTCTCTCTCTCTCTCTCTCTCTCTCTCTCTCTCTCTCTCTCTCTCTCTCTCTCTCTCTCTCTCTCTCTCTCTCTCTCTCTCTCTCTCTCTCTCTCTCTCTCTCTCTCTCTCTCTCTCTCTCTCTCTCTCTCTCTCTCTCTCTCTCTCTCTCTCTCTCTCTCTCTCTCTCTCTCTCTCTCTCTCTCTCTCTCTCTCTCTCTCTCTCTCTCTCTCTCTCTCTCTCTCTCTCTCTCTCTCTCTCTCTCTCTCTCTCTCTCTCTCTCTCTCTCTCTCTCTCTCTCTCTCTCTCTCTCTCTCTCTCTCTCTCTCTCTCTCTCTCTCTCTCTCTCTCTCTCTCTCTCTCTCTCTCTCTCTCTCTCTCTCTCTCTCTCTCTCTCTCTCTCTCTCTCTCTCTCTCTCTCTCTCTCTCTCTCTCTCTCTCTCTCTCTCTCTCTCTCTCTCTCTCTCTCTCTCTCTCTCTCTCTCTCTCTCTCTCTCTCTCTCTCTCTCTCTCTCTCTCTCTCTCTCTCTCTCTCTCTCTCTCTCTCTCTCTCTCTCTCTCTCTCTCTCTCTCTCTCTCTCTCTCTCTCTCTCTCTCTCTCTCTCTCTCTCTCTCTCTCTCTCTCTCTCTCTCTCTCTCTCTCTCTCTCTCTCTCTCTCTCTCTCTCTCTCTCTCTCTCTCTCTCTCTCTCTCTCTCTCTCTCTCTCTCTCTCTCTCTCTCTCTCTCTCTCTCTCTCTCTCTCTCTCTCTCTCTCTCTCTCTCTCTCTCTCTCTCTCTCTCTCTCTCTCTCTCTCTCTCTCTCTCTCTCTCTCTCTCTCTCTCTCTCTCTCTCTCTCTCTCTCTCTCTCTCTCTCTCTCTCTCTCTCTCTCTCTCTCTCTCTCTCTCTCTCTCTCTCTCTCTCTCTCTCTCTCTCTCTCTCTCTCTCTCTCTCTCTCTCTCTCTCTCTCTCTCTCTCTCTCTCTCTCTCTCTCTCTCTCTCTCTCTCTCTCTCTCTCTCTCTCTCTCTCTCTCTCTCTCTCTCTCTCTCTCTCTCTCTCTCTCTCTCTCTCTCTCTCTCTCTCTCTCTCTCTCTCTCTCTCTCTCNAGCCACCCATCGCGCTGCAAGCAGCACACACAATCAAACATGAGCGTGTACACGCTTCCCGGACATCAAACATGGCCTACACAACAGACATCACGCAACAAACTACTAACACCAGCCAGCACTAGGCAGGCACGCAGGCCTTGCGCAACCGCTGATTGCCTGTGGGTGACAGTGCGCGAAACGCCTGCAGTAACATCTGCTCCTCCATTCTGCAGGGCACAAGAGTGATCAAGGTGATGCACAGTGTCAAGTTAACGCATGTGGACGCGCGCACGAACGCATGTCCACCTGGATGTAGCGGAGGTGCATGAAGATGAGGATGTGCACCGCACGACACGTCAATCTCACTGCCAGTGTGACTGCCACTCCTTATTAGAATTGGGAAGGTAAAATGTTCATAAAGCAGGCATTGAGCAGCAAGACTCGTATGTTCTTTGCAGGCGCTTCCCTTGCAAAAGGCATTCATATCCAGCACACAACTCACACAATACTCACGCTTTACGAAGCAACCCTTGTTATTAGTGATTGATTACATGTTGCTACGTTGCGGATATGTAACCATTCTTACTGTCAATTGGATTTTTTGCTGCTCTGATTGCGCCTTGCTGGGCTTCTGCATGCCGCTCACAAAACGCCCTTGCCTCTTGTTTCTTTTGAGCCTATGCATTGCAACAAACATGTTTGGGGTGGACCTCCAGCGCAATACACAGCGCAATTGACCGAGGCCCTCCTAAGGTTTGGTTCAGAGTCTAATTCCGCAGACGACGCAGCTAATGGCGGGTTCAGCCAGGCCTTACGTCACACACAGGTGACGTCGGGAGTGCAACGTCGTCTGCTCTGCGCTGCAGCCAATCCAACCCCAGATACTCCCTGTGCGGAGTGGCTGGCGACAGCCTACCGGAAAGGTGTCACGCCCTGCGTCACTAGCGGGTCTCGCAGGCGACGTCCTGCCACCAGCAGACGGCGTTCATAGGGTGCCACGTAGTACACCATGGCGCCACGTCACATGTAGTGGGTAGACAACATCCCGGTACATGAAGTTCAAGCACAAACGCAAGCAAAAAACAAACAAACTCACATCCTACAGGTGCACATGCATGTTGACAAATTATGACTGGAATAGTATGGCAATAACGCGAATGGGTAACGTAAGGTATCTTATATATGAGAGAAATGTAGCAAAGGTTCAACATCAGCGTGCGCTGTACTTATATACGAAGATATGTGTGTTTAAGTGTGTATGCTTGTGTAGACTAAATACGTATAGATAGCACTGGTAAAGACAATGTTATCACACGTGTCACACTCACGTGCGGTGCAGAGAGAGAGAGAGAGAGAGAGAGAGAGAGAGAGAGAGAGGCACTCACACGTGTCAAACAAAACGTCAATACATCGATCCACAATATATTATGCAAGCACGTCGCATATGTGTAGTAAAACATGCATGTTCTATTGCACACACGTATGTGTTCCCACCTAGCCCCCACTCCAACCATGCCACACACAATGTCACCATAGCTTTTGTGGTTAACAAACTACACACCTGTGTAGAAGGGGGGAGCCTGTGCAAGTGTGTGAGTGTGTCTTCGTTTTTTCTTGCAGCACACGTGCATGGAAGCACTTCAATGATGAAGTCAATCATCCTCCACAAAAATCGGATCGGTTGTTCCCGTCGTGTGAAAACCGTCCATATCAATGCATACAGTACATGGCCAATTGCATCTAAATCACGACCTGATGCAAGAAGAATACAGGTAGCTCGCTTTCGTTAACAACTTGTCAATACCGGTGTGCGCCGACCGGCGGCTTCCGAGACACCGCTCTTACATCGAGGGCAGACTGCAGTCTTGTGCGGCATCGGTCAAGTCACGTAGCGCACAAGCGGCGGTGGCATTGCATTGGCGGGAACTCGATTGCAGCGGCGGCGACGGAGGAAGAGGGGGAGCAGGAGGACAAGACGACTGCTCTGGGTGTATGCAACTGCAAAACATTGCCGAGTGATTCTGTCAGCAAACAGCAAATGCCGCTGCATGCCACTTGGCTCGGAAGCTCCACGCTGGTGGTTGTTGGCTAACATGGCAACGAGGGATGCACAGCCTGCTTCAAGGGCGACTTGTACTCTGTTTGCCAATGCAGTATATGCAGCCTACCGAACTTGAAACTCGCAGGAGCAGGTCGTTGCAAAGCAGCTCCGTATTGTGCATCTGACTTCATACTTTGCACAGATGCATGTTGGCTGTTTCAACAGTGTCATGCATTTTCACGCGTACCACACTGTCATTGTCAGATTCAACCCTATGGTACGCAGCAAAGGAGTTCATAAGGAAGGTCATTGTTCTGCACCTGGACACTTACTTTCGCAATCGTGCGGTGATCGTCAATGCATCTGGATGTTGTGATACTGCACTCATATGCAAGCAGTTATATCCGATTCAAACTATGCAGTTTACATATAGAGGTTATCGATCAAAGAGGTGTGCGCAGGCAGCCTATTGGCATGATGTCGATCAGGGCGGAGGTGGCGGATATCGACGCCATGGACGCTGTCGCCAGCATACTGCCCGGCATCGCTGCTGCTTTGAGCGCGCATGAAGCTGATATCAGCCGGGCGGAGTCGGCCCTACAGGCAAGCGCAGAGTGATAATCAGTGGTTTCCGTCACACATGTGTGCGGGCGGGTGCGTGCGTACATGCGTGTGCCATGGGTGTATGGGTGTGCGAGCGTGTATGCATACGTGTGCGTGCTTGTGTGTTGGTGTGCATGTGTAGCTGTATATGTGTGCGTTTGCATGCGCGCGCGCGCGTGTGTCCCCCATGTACATGCGCATGACCCTCATACACTCTTTGATTCTGTACTGCAGTTGTGCGTGCGGTATGTTGGTGAGAACCCCGAAAGCATGCGCCAACATGTTGAAGTGTGGCTTCTTCCCGCATTGGGGCTGTTGTTAAACCCTCACTCAACCGCCAACACGGTCAACACGCTGTTCGACACGCTCAAATCACTCTCACCCTTGGACCCCACTCTGCCCGACACGCTCGAGCGCCACATGCGTGACAATGACACCCTCAACAAGATGTTGGGAATGATCAGCTCACAAGCAACAACAACGTGTGGCACCCCCCACCCGGGTGTGCGCGCGATAAAAGCGTGGGCGCTGTATGTCGGGCTCCTTGGACGCAACCTCTCCCAAGTGAACGTCGCCAACCACGTGTTGAAGGTGAGTGTTGTTGTATGTTTTGTTGCCAACACAAAAGTGTACAATTGCGCATGTGTGCGTGTGTGAGCGCATGCGCGTGCGCGTATATGTGCATGCGTGCGCGTGTATGTGTGTGTCCTGCACAATGTGTATGCTTGAGTTGTTGTGTACAAATGTTGTTATGCAGGTGGCAGAGAAGGCGTTTGTTGCCGAGGATGTGATGTTACGTGCCAGCGCGCACGAGAGTTGGCTCGCGCTCGTGCGCAACTTCCACGCCAACAACATGTTGTCTCACCCCAAGCGTGCGCGCTTGCTCGTTGCCCCCGCCAAAAACTGCCTCGCTTCCAACGGCTGCAGATCGGACATCATCATGACGGCGTGTTTGCGCACGTGGAAAGAGTTGCTGAGTCTCTTACCCAACCACACGTTGCGTGAACTTTACAACATTGTGTTCACGCCTCTTCTCGACGCGCTCGTGACGAGGAGGAGAGACAAGCGTGCCATCGCACCCAATGCGATCACAACTTTGTTGGACACGTTGTGCGAGTTTCTCACGCACGGGCACGTGTCCGACGCTGAAGAAGCAGCAGCAGAGCAACACAATACCCCCCCCGCGCATGCGATGTGGGTCGTGAGCAACACGCCACACATCATCCAACATATTGAGGGTCTGCGCGGGGACAAGGCATTGGCTGTGGAGGCTGCATGCGACGTGAGTGTTGTCTAATGTTGATTGCGTGTGAGTGTGATGCGCGTGTCAAAGGAGAAGACATGACAAGTGTGTGTGTCTGCAGCGGGTATTTGTTGCAACAGTCAAGGTTGTTGTGCACGTCGTCAAAGACAGCGAGGGGCCCAATACAGGAGAAGATGCCAAGTTGCATGTGGAAGCGATGAGCGCGATACTCGCACACGTAGCCACGCTATCCACGTACGTGTGTGCTCGTGCCACACATGGCGTGTTGTTGTTGTTGTGTACACGCCTCTCTGCGTTGCAGTGTGCGGGAGGGCGTGTGCGCGTGGGAGGTCACTCAGTTCATGTTGGACGTGTTGCGCGAGGAGCTCAATAGCAAAAGGTTCTCGTTGCACCCACCGTTGCTTCACAACAGCGAAGAGGCTCAACCAGCTGAAGATGCTGGCAATGTGGTCACGCTGTGCGAGTACTCTGTGTGCCTGTGGATGAACGCAGCGCTGAAGTCACAAAATCGGGAAGACATCACGCGATTGACAGCACTGATATTAACACCCGCTATGCACATATCGATCAAGTTCGTCGCCGAATGTTTCCCATGGCTGCGATATCAGGACGGTGACGCCGATTTCGCCCTCTGGGCCTGGTGCGCGTTTGCCGAAGAGCTGGCAAAGCAGCTCAATGAATGCGCGGCGAAGACGATATCGACTTCCGCGCACGATATCCAGCAATTGCTTGATATCATGTGCGTGCCCGTGCGCCAGCTGGCTACAACCCAACCTCCCCACTGGGAGGTCTTAGGCAGGAGTGCTTTCACTCATGCACGCAAACCGTGGCTGTCGTTGTTGCGTGCTTCGGAGATGGCGTGTACACACGCCACGAACACAACAAGCTTCCTCCAAGAGCTGTGTTCGAGGCTGGTGGCAATGTCGAGCGAAGCCAAAGATACGCTTAAACCGGATTGCGTCAGTTTCTTAGCGGAATGCTTGTTGGAGCTGCTGAAAGGTGGAAACGAGCGCTTTTTGCAGCTGCCGAGTGCCAGAAACGGGAGCGATATCACCCCTGCGAGGGCGATATCAGGGCTGCTCGGGGCATTGCTGAGGAGCGCAGACGCGGATATCGCTGCCGGGCCCGACATCGAGCTGGGAGCAATAAGCGCCCTTGCTGCGGTGTCTGCTCTGTCCAAACAAATACACTCGCAAGCGGACGCGTTCGCTCTCGCTCAGGTGATAATCAATGGTAACATGTGTGCGTGTGCGCCTGTGCGTGCACTCTTGCGTACGTGTCCCTTTTGTGCGCACGCGCAGATGCACACACACGTGAATGCGTGTGTGCATCTGAGCGTATGTGTCTCTGTGTGTGTTCGTAATCCTCTATGCAAAGCAGGAGCTTGCCCAGCCGATGGCCAAATGGCTCAACACAACAAGCGCGTACAGCAAGGTGTCCCCGCCGCTGCGAGTGCGCGTGGTGGAGGCGTGGGGCGACGTGTTGGCGTGCGTGCGCACGCGCTCATTGTGCTCATGCGACTCGGCGCTGCTGAATGTGCTGGCACCTGCGCTCAAAGATGCTCTCACACACACCGATGGAGTCATTGTCAACGGGACTGTTGCGTTCTGGAACGCCACGTTTGCAAAGGTGGGACTTGTGTCTGCATGTATGTGCGCGCATGCTCACGCTTGCGCAAGTGCGAGCATATAGACGCGCACACCCACGCGGACTCTCATGCACGCGTGTGTGTGCGTGTGTGTGCGCACACATATGTGTAATGGTGCTTGGTACATCGCTGTATTCTTGTTCATGAGTCGACTGTGTTGTTTGCAGGCAAAGGCCCTTCAACACGATTGGTTTCCGACATTTGTGCGCTCACTGTCGACGCAGTGCGCGTTGCAAGCTCCGGCAGGCTGGCATATATCGCCGCCCGGGTTGGCGATATCGCCTCCAGTAAAGGCCACGAAGCCTTCCATGCCGGCAGCGATAAAGCCTTCTTCGCCGATGTCGCCGACAACAGCCACAGCCACAGCTGAAACCACACCAAAGTCAACGCATAAGAACGATATTAACCAAGCAAATACCACATTTGTAGCCATACCAGCACGCGCCAAAGCACCCAAAAAGCAGGCAAGGCTGCATATTGACAGCCACTCCACACACATCAAACACGACATTGCTGCTCACGTCATTTTGCGTGTGTTTTGCGTGCAGGTGTTGACTGAGCATCAGCGCGAGGTGCGGCGCGAGCAGCTGTCTTCCAAGCCCGCGCTGTACACGAAGCTGGACGGCCCGTCGCAACCCGCGTGGGGGCTGGACTCGCAATCGCAGGACTGTTCGCAATCGCAGGTGTGAGAAAAATGTGGGCG
The DNA here is from genome assembly GCA_009103225.1 of Chlorokybus atmophyticus. Taxonomy (NCBI): domain Eukaryota; kingdom Viridiplantae; phylum Streptophyta; class Chlorokybophyceae; order Chlorokybales; family Chlorokybaceae; genus Chlorokybus; species Chlorokybus atmophyticus. The sequence goes on from RHPI01003129.1 coordinate 91,283, forward strand.
TGTGTATGTGTCTGTCTCTCGATCTGTGTACACACGCGCGTGTGCCCATGTGTGCACGCGTGTGCGACAGCTTGTGTCTGTGTGCATGTGTGCACGCGTGTGCGCGTGCACATTGTTAATATGATAGTTGAGCGTTGCACACAATGCGAACATGTGTGCATTTGCAGGCAGCGGCTGAGGTGAGCGTAACACTCGCAGCACCCAAGCGCGTGCAGCTAGTGCAGTGTGACAACAATGCCAACAATGTCGATGCCAACATTGCAAAAGAGAGCTCTCCTCCCGCGACGGATGCGGCGGTAAAGCCCACGCCTTCTCCCAAGCGAGCACACGAACACACATATACAACACCATTCCCGGAGAGAAAACGTGTCAAGATTGTGGCTGAGGAGGCAACGCCATGCAATGATGGCGCAAACAACAAGCCGCATACCAACAGTTGCAGCGAGCCCCCGCACGCCACCCGTGCACATGAAGCCCAAGCGGCATACCCGCGTGGTGATGACAGTATTGGGTTGCCATGTTGTGATGTTGCTGAGGGCGTAGCGCCTGAGGCGTCAACCGGAGAGCCCTCATTAGCACTCGCGCTCGCCTGCTCAGGCAGTGAACAACCCGCAGCCTCACCAAATGCAGTTGGAAGTACACCTACCGCTGAAGCCAACACTGACCACCACCACCACCACAACAACAACAACAACTACAACAACATCAAAGACAGCAAAGACAATGACACCAACATGATCGACAACCACAACGACGATGCCAACAAGCAGTTGGTAGAGGCGCACGCGGGTGGTGGTTCATTGATACTGTCTCTCCCTCCTGACACCCCGCTGGCGCTGTTGCGACGCCTGAGCACGTGCCTTGCCGACAACAGCGGGCACAACAAGTCCCTGTCCCCGGGGCTTTCTGCGCAAGAACTGTGGGATGCGCAAGAGTGTTTAGGAGAGATGAGTCGGTGCGTGGCGGCTGCGCTGAGACGCCTGAGCACGTGATGATGGTGGGATGTCAGTCTTCTCTCAATTGTACAGTTCAAACAGTACATCATGTGCTGTGTCGGAGCGTGTGTGCGAGCAAGTGATGCTGTGTTGCACTGTGCTCATGGGACAGGCGTCGCATCACAATACTATACTCCATTAATTGCTTCGGGGCTGATTATATATCAGCCCTATCCTCAATGCGAGTCTAGCAACGATCTCTGTCTGAGATTGATTATTTGCTATACAACTATGTTGGCGACTAGCCAACACAAGCTAACTATCAGCTGCGACAAAGAATAATAATTAGGTCAACGATGTTAAGCGGCAATTAGGAGAAACGGCGGCGTCAGAGACCACATTACTGCTGCTGCTCATCTTTCTCAGCCGGTGCAGACGCGGGTGCGCTTGCACGCTCATCTGCTCCCGCCTGCTGCTGCTGTTGCTGTTGTTGTTGTTGTTGTTGTTGTTGTTGTTGTTGTTGATAATGAGGATGGTGATGTAGCAAAGGAGCGGGTGGCTGCGGCATAGCCTGCTGCAATGTTGGGTCCACAAGCACGCCGTAGTACTCGAACGCCGCCTGCCGCTGTGTATGCTGCCTGCTGCTGGCTGACGATGATGATATCTGCTCTACGCCCTCATCAATCGCGGGCACGCTTGCGTGTGTGTGTGTCATACGCTCCGATAACGGGTCAACAACATGCCCTGCATAGCACAGCATCAGCCTTTGCGGATGATGACGCCACATGCGTGCATGTGCGTGTGTGCGTGCACGTGTGCTTGTGCGTGTATGCCGAGTTGTGTACCTCTATCTGTCTGCAGGAGGTGCTGCAAATGCTTGATTTGTTGGGACTGCTCATTGAGTTGTTGCAAACACAGCTCCAGAATGTTGGACGAGTCGGATTCCTGAATAGAGATGATGTGAGCGCAGATGCGTGCGTGTGAGAGTGTGCCGCAGGGTGCTGCACGAGAGAGCATGTTTATCAGAACAGCGCGCAACCCACCGCATCTTGCACAGCGCGCTGGACGCGGTTAATTCGCCTTATCAACGCTGAGGCCATGGCCTTAGGTGACTGCGCCAACCTCTGTGCATGCAACAATCAACAGAGATTAGTTCAGGCAACCCCGCATGCATGCAACAATTGAGTGAGAGCACACGCACGCGCACACACCTGTTCTGGCGCTTGATCGACGCCAGATGCGAACAACACGTGCGCGAGTTCGCCTGTTGTGAGCGTCAGGTTGCCAAGCTTGAGCTGGTCAGCATTCTGCGCGGCCTGGCAGGAAATGGATGCATGTAAGTGTGTGTGCGACACAAACGCACACGTAATGAGAGTGAGTAAGACTGTTATTGCATTGCATTGGTGAGTCGTACCCCACACGGTCGCTCGACAGGGTTGCGTGACCTGCGCAGGTTGTGCAAGTACTTGTAGATTTGATGATCTGAGATGTAATTTCTGAAGAACCACCTCAACAGGCATCGCCATCGGTCACAGATGATGGCGACGAGTTCATACGACATAGAAGGCGCAATCTTGGCATCCTGCTACGACATCATGGGTAGATGTAGAACTCCATCAAATGTAATTGAGACAAGCATGTAACGAGGTCCAAGTGTTCAATACCTCTTTGACGTCCGCAAATGCATCTGCAAATTACAAACACGCAACTCAATCAGTGTCATACTTTGCAGCTGAGTAACTGAACTTCACCACCACAACCAAGAGCGTACCTATGATGATGGCAATGAGGAAATTGAAGAGGATGAAGTAAACCTGTACATGACGATGCTCAATGAGTGCAGTAACTGTATGGTATAACACGAGATTACAGTGCAAATTCAGGCTAAAGACGTTACCAAGCAAATGTAGGACCAGAAGAAGAATATGCCAAGCGCGTAGAGCACCCCTTGCTGCCTCATGAGGTTGTCATTCACCTGTGCAAAATGGACAAGAATGAGCCCTCTGAGAGAGACAGAATGATGCCACACAGCAATATATTGCCTACCGAAGTGTCTCCCAGTATAGTCTTCAACATGGTCACGCAAGCCTGCCATATGGTGGACATCTGCACAAAGCAACCACACATGAAGGCAAAACGCGCGCACTGACAAGGTGCGAGTGAAGGCGGGAGGCATGTGTCCCACCTCAAATATGTTGCCCCCAAATGCGAGTACGGCGAGGCTTGAGTAGCACAAGAACACAAGCACGGCGAGGAAGAAGAAGTGGCCTAACTCGATGGCCGCGCGGTTGAGAGTGCGCGTGAGAAGCCCCAAGCGAGGCTGGAAGTCGCACAGCTTGATGATGCGCAACAACATGAGGATGATACTGCGAATAATTGCATGCAGCAGTCAGATATGTGTGTGCATGACCATTCAAAAACATAGTGCATTGATGACCGTACGCTTGCACACACTCACTTCACGCCATTGATGGCGACGTAAGAGCGATGTAGCGCAACAAGCTTGTTGACTTGTACAAGCATGTTCATGTACTGTTGTAAGCCTTCACCACCATTGGCGAGCTGCAGCGCGCGTGGACCGAAGCGGGTTTGGAATTCCTGGTCACAAGAAACGCACCCACTATAAGTCATCGGGCACACATTACTTGACGCAAAGAAGGCCGATGCCCTTTACCTGTATGCTCACGTCAGGGTTGTATATCTCATAAAAGATCTCGGTATCAAACCGTTGAGCACAGTTGGTCACAAGCACAATCCTGCACACAACGGCACTTATAGATTGAGCAAAAAGTTGCACTCGCAGTAGTATTGCGTACAGTCAGCCCAAAATCTCACCAAAGCACGGATGATAGAATAAGGAGGCCGATGGATACTAGATCGATGTAATTCCAGGCGCTCCGATAATGTGCCAACAAGCTGCCAGTGTGTCGACGTGTCTCGAGCAGCTCCATGACTTCAGAGTATATGTTGCACACAATGCCACCCAGGACCAAAATTTCCAAAACCTGAGAGCACACCACACACACATGCACGTTGGGTTACCTCAAGGAAATGCACAACAACATGAAGTTGAATTGTTGCTTTGCCTTTACTTACCAATCGCACAATGCAGTCTATAGTCTTCTTGTAGAACTGCGCGGACACTGCGAACAAGGAAGCAGTGTGGCTGTGTGTGCGTTATGTTGCAATAATCGTGCATGCTTGACTAATGAAGCGCAGGTGCACGCGCACGCACACACGCACGCACCTGTGATGATGGACGGCTCGACAGTAATGTCGCCACCGTCATTGAACCGAAATAAGATGCGGAGGTTGCTAAACAGCTCGAGCACCACTGCAGAAGAGATTGCAGGTTTAGGGCTAAGGTTCAGAACAGTTTGGTTATTGATGTCGGTGTGTGCTAGGCACAATGTACTCTGTATTCACACAACAGAGCGCGTGCTCACACGCACTGAATGGACACAGAAGGAGAAGTCAGAAGAAAGACAGCCTCACAGCTTACAGTTGTATGTTACAAATTGAATGTACAGGTCTTTGGTAAACGCATCGACAAAGAAGCCATCCTGCAAGTAGTTTACGAAGTCCTTTGCGTCATCTTCATCAAGGTCAATGGACATAACAGACACAAAGCCGGGCCCGTAAAAGCTGGCCTGCACAACATGTTGTCTCAACACACCTTCCCTACACAACATGATAGACAACCCAACATGCCCCAACTGCAAATCACCTGTGAAGAGTCTGGGAAGAATGCGTACGGGACTCCATTCTCATTGATCTGCGACGGTTCGTACCATTGCTCGGGTGTGCCAGCTGCAGACTCGATGTAAAAGCGCGATGAACGCAGAAACACGGGGTCTGCGCCAAATGGATCCGTGGACAACTTGTTTGACCGGCAGAGCCCGTTGAGAGGCAACAGTTTTGCAAACCTGTATGTTCTCATGTTGGCTTAGAAGACTGACAGAGTTGAAAAGGCAACAGCTGTGTCAAGCATGCATGCCAACAACCAACACACACAAACCCACCTTGATGATGAACAATTTGCCTGTTTGTATCTAGTTGTGTGCATGAGGATGCCGCTGATGATGCGGTTGTTCAAGCCCACGACATAGTTGCGGTGCTGATCCGAATGGTTATCAACACGCCACAATTCGGCCTCTTCATCGCTGTAGTGGTTGTATGCAAAGTTGAACTTGAGCGGTTCGGTCTCGGCCGCCAGAAGGTTGCAGCACGCATAGTCTGCAAAACAACGCAAGCACGCAAAGTCCACATCAGGGGGGCCTTATGTTGGCCACACCACTTGCAGCGCACACGCAAACATGTTTTTACCGATGCTGGTGAGTGGCCAGCTTAGCGTGCAGCAGTCGTCATAATCGTAATCACACTCCGGCGTGTTGCACGAGGTCTGGCAAATGGAGTCTCCCAACATTCCCGCTTGACAGTAGTCCCCCGGGTCGGTGCTCGCTGGCATGCGGCAGTAGTCTGCCAACAAAGAGGTTGTGTGTGAGCGAGCGCGCGCGAGAGAGAGAGAGAGAGAGAGAGAGAGAGAGAGAGAGAGAGAGAGAGAGAGAGAGAGAGAGAGANAGAGAGAGAGAGAGAGAGAGAGAGAGAGAGAGAGAGAGAGAGAGAGAGAGAGAGAGAGAGAGAGAGAGAGAGAGAGAGAGAGAGAGAGAGAGAGAGAGAGAGAGAGAGAGAGAGAGAGAGAGAGAGAGAGAGAGAGAGAGAGAGAGAGAGAGAGAGAGAGAGAGAGAGAGAGAGAGAGAGAGAGAGAGAGAGAGAGAGAGAGAGAGAGAGAGAGAGAGAGAGAGAGAGAGAGAGAGAGAGAGAGAGAGAGAGAGAGAGAGAGAGAGAGAGAGAGAGAGAGAGAGAGAGAGAGAGAGAGAGAGAGAGAGAGAGAGAGAGAGAGAGAGAGAGAGAGAGAGAGAGAGAGAGAGAGAGAGAGAGAGAGAGAGAGAGAGAGAGAGAGAGAGAGAGAGAGAGAGAGAGAGAGAGAGAGAGAGAGAGAGAGAGAGAGAGAGAGAGAGAGAGAGAGAGAGAGAGAGAGAGAGAGAGAGAGAGAGAGAGAGAGAGAGAGAGAGAGAGAGAGAGAGAGAGAGAGAGAGAGAGAGCGAGAGAGAGAGAGAGCGAGAGAGAGAGAGAGCGAGAGAGCGCGAGAGCGCGAGAGCGCGAGAGCGCGAGAGCGCGAGAGCGAGAGCGAGAGCGAGAGCGAGAGCGAGAGCGAGAGAGAGCGCGAGAGCGCGAGAGAGAGCGAGAGAGCGAGCGAGCGAGCGAGCGAGAGAGAGCGAGCGAGAGCGAGCGAGAGCGAGAGAGCGAGAGAGCGCGAGAGAGAGAGCGCGAGAGCGCGAGCGCGAGCGCGAGCGCGCGAGCGCGAGCGCGAGAGAGAGAGAGAGAGAGAGACCTCACCTGTGTTGCGGCGCCCCGGGTAACCCACACGATCGTAGTAGTTGCCCTGGCAGGCGTAGTCTGGTGCATTTACATCTTCCATGCTTGTGTTTGCTCCAGGAATGTTTAGGTATCCCAGAATTATAGGACGTGCCTGCGCATCATCGGTGGCATGTTGTAAGGTACACAATGCGTGCGATTCTGCTGGGCACATAGAACCAACACCAAGCGCAACTGACGCACGTACGCCACATGAACAAACACCACAAGCACGTACCACCACGCAAATATCATAGTTGCTGATGTACGAGCTGTTGTAGAGTCGCACAGAGCACAGCACTTCAGTGCAACGCGTGTAAATCTCGTCAGTACTCGCGGTGAGGTTTCCCGGACACCTCGCGAAACACGCTTCCACGCGCTTGCACACTTTGGCGCAGCGGGGGATGAGAGTGCCACAGTACTGCCAACTGGTCGCCAGGGTCAAGCCAGCAGTTGCATCATCAGGGCTTACTTCAGTCATATTGAAGTCCACATAACCTGCGGATGGGGATTGTTAATAGCGTGCATGATGGACTCGTTGACGGTGAAAGCCACTTGCAGCATGTGGGGGAACGACACAACGTGTGTAATACCTTCCTGATCCGAGTACACATACGTTGTTGTTGCAATGCCTGCCATGCGGGACTACGGGTGAGCACATCACACACCAGCAGCTTCAAATCACCTCCACAACAGTACCATCAACAACAATAACTGTACCTGCCGCCGCTCCTGTGACATTGGCCGGCGCGACAAGCACTTGACCCTTCACACCTCCGCCAGGTGCAATCAAACAGAGCGTGTAGTTGCCATCGATGGCAAAGCTGCAGTGTTGCATTGTAACATTGGTCAGAAAAACAAACAACAAAGCTCTGCAAGGGCAGCAGACATGCCAACATGCCGACACGGCATGGAATGGGAGACACACACTTACAGTGTAGTTGCGGACGTTCCAATTAGTCTTGCGTCCGACGAGAAATTTTGCGGAGTGCTGAACCTGCATTTCACAAGGTTACAACTGTCACAAGACAACTTCGCAGCCAACATCTACGCTCATATGCTATCAACACAAAAATACCAGCAGACTGTGTCTGGGCTTGTTAAGGAAGCCAACGTGCAATCATTCGGGCAAAGGTTCCAAAAGGACCTTTGCTTGTCACTGTATGTGCGAAAGGTGAACCCCAGTCGGACCTGGGTACAGCAACGTATATGCAGTGGAGTCTCATATTATTGATAGCAACAACAACAACAAATAGTGTCATGCACTCACCTTCACGCTCGTCAGATGCGGAGACCACCCACAGTCTTCCGGGCAACCTGCTCATGACATTAAGACAATTGAGGAAACGTTAGCATAGTTTGGAGACAACTAATTGAAACACACGCACAGCGCCAGATGAAGCTCATGTGTCCTATATACAGCACTTGAGCCAAGGTCCTCGCTCACCAAAGCGGCCATAACCGTCGGTTTCGAATGGTCTTTCACAAATGTCGCCGCCGCATTGAGGGTTCCTGAAAGGACGCAGCATTGGCCCATGCAGCCTGCGACAATACATAACCACATTTAGAAGTGCAATGCTTGTGAGTAGTACTATCCGCTTTACAGGATGGCCTGTGCGTACGACTGGCAGCAACGCACCAACAACAAACTGGCTACTGACCAGTCAAGAAGGAAACTGGAATCCTTGAATTCTTGTTGGACGTTGTCGTTGCTGTCCCGAGGTAACACAGCAGAGAGTGTGCTGTTGACTTGAGTAATTGACCCGGAACCCCTGCAAGCACGCACGCATCAAGTTGTAGCGGCACCAGCAGCAACACTGAGCAAGGCAACAGACTTGTCGTCAACCTACCTCTGAAGGAAAAGTACAGTTATGTACAGGGCTGTGAATGCGAGGAAAGCAATCAACTGTCGGTAGCCCTTTCTGCGAGTCTCCCAGTTGGAATACTGCCATACACAACAAGTGCTGTGGATGTTAGAGCCGTGCCGAATAGTTAGCATTTGAAGCTGTTTCAACAAGTAAAGCCTGAACGCCTGTACCTGCTCATGAACCGCATTCAACACATCATCTGTTGAGCGGGCAAAACCGCCCTCATCAGAAAACCGCCAGCTTTTGTTGAACTCGTCGTTGGCTCCCTGCAGCTAGCTTGGTTAGCATAGCGACAAGGCTGCTTTCTTCTTGCCAAACCGCGAGTGATCAACAACACGTGAACCTAACACGTGCGGCTCACATGCGCACACCCAGTGCTCCAATGCTCCAATCACAAGTCGTGCACAATGTATTGTGCACGACTTGCGCGGCCGCACATGCTCAGTACGTGTGGGGGCATGGGTGCGTGGATGCATGTGTAAGCGTGGATGCGTGCGTGGGCATGTGTGCGATTGCATGCCTGCTAAAATCCGAGCATGCCCACAAACGACCGAGCACACTGCAGGTGCTGAGAAAGCAAACGTTACCCTATAGCTCAAGGTATGTGTGCGGACAGACACACCTGTGGAGCGTGGTCCATCCTATTGTGGTTACACGGACGGAGGCTTGAGCAAACGTCGCCGCAGTCCAATGATGCCCTGTCGGGCCTGACCTATGATAGCCAAGCGCCATTCAAGGCGTAAACAACCTGGAACAACCCAACATCTGTCAAGTTGTGCACGCATGAAAGTCATAATCACGCTTTTCCGTGGGCCGCAATGATAAGCTTCACCAGAGAGAGTGTTACATGACACGCTTTACTTCACAGCGTTACATGTAAGTGATGGCTCGCCTTTTTGTCAACAAGTGTTTAAGTTACAGAGAGCATGCACATGGCATGGTCGGCCTGGTTCAGTTGACAGTTGCTGGCAGTGAGTCGCACATTCAGTGACCGGTTTTTCACTTACATTGTGTAACAAACAACGGAGCACATATGTTCGCTGAGCCCATCACCTGCCTCCAGCCGGCTACCCTATCCCAGACATGCATGCGCCAACCCTAAGAAGAAGAAACCCTAACCGCCTCCAGCTGGAGCAGAAGCTCTGCACTACCTGCTTGCTGCGTACTACCGCTTCGCTTAGCAGCACCACAGCTAGGCACTGCTTGCAAGCATGACACCACAGCCCGCCAGCTGCTGCGCAAGCACAACCCTAACCACGACACGCTGCATGCGGCGGCAAACAAACAGCAGCAGTAATGCCTCGTCCTCCTGCTCCTGCTCCTCCTCCTCCTCCTCCACTGCCACCGCCGCTTCCACCCGCCAAGTGCGTGTCGATCACTGCTCGCTTCGCTTCCGTACACGGTACCGACGGAACTGTTTACTGGCGAGGACGCCAACTAATGACGGCTCGCAGAGGCCGCGAGGCCTTTATATTATGTAATACCTTTCTGCATCACATGACATAGCATGATAGGGGCCTCGTTCCCCAAGGAAGCAAGCTGCTTTGACACGCGTTTAGCGCACGAGGCAAACTCTTGTGCCAAAGTTTTCTTACAGCCAGTGAAGGGCTCTGAAAGCATCATTCATCATTGCAGATGCTTACTGTGCCAGCCGCCAGCCGGCGGCAAGTGACCTCTTCATCCGTGCCATTTGACTGTCACTCGCCAGGCAATTGGGACGATTCGCAAACGGTTGCGATCTACGCATGCGGTCATTATTTGGTAGCGACCTTTGCATAATCGCAACCGCCCCTGAGGTGTCGTCAATGAGGTGCGGCACTAGTGTCACGTCCGGTGTCACCAGTGTTGTCGCACGCAGCGGAGCTGCTTGCTGTGCCAAGGTGGCATTGTGCCAATGTGGGCCCTCTGCTTCCTCTGTTTGTCTGGTCCTTGACATGTTGACTGCCCGCATCGCCCCGCTGGGCGGGAGCTGGTAAACCCCTAGGCCCTCCACTACTACGGTAGGCCTAGGCCTGAGTGCTAGGCCTCTGATTAAGGGTAAATGTAGGGCGTCCTTGGATTCGGAGTCTCCGAGGCTTGTCCTCAACGCCAATCCAGCGGAAGTTGTTCACATCTTCCTACGCGGCCTAAGCAAACACATCGTGACAAATACAAAGCTAAATACAGAGCTAAATCTACAGCATCATTCATAACGTACCGGTATTGTATGTATGTCAATAACACCCCATAGGTCAACATTTCATGGGTCATCCCATAGGTCAACACCCTCTATGCACATCATAAGCATATCATAGTATCTACTTATTACCTTCACGACATTCAAGTGCGGTTGTCAAGTATAGGTGCTCATTTATACATATACATTTACATATTTGTTTACATCATGACAAGACATGCATGCTCGGCAGAGCCTTTTATACAAGGCGCTTAATTAAACCAATTTTATAATACTTGTCACACATGTTGCGATGTTGGTTGATTATACGAAACGATATCATACACTATAATACAATATTATGTACCGTTTTCATGAAATACAACATTATCAATTGATGTAAAACATGCAATTAAATCTTATGCTTCAAGCATATATTATTATTATTGCTGATGTTATTGCACGAAAAAGTGGCCTACCTCCCCC
>RHPI01003129.1:102217-115941 GCA_009103225.1 Chlorokybus atmophyticus
TTACACTCAAGGGAGGGTGCCCCTTTTTCGCGGGTTGCAGCGCAATGCTCTTCCTTGCGCCGCCCGTTATGCGGCTTGCCGAGCTTTCCGCCATGACATCCGCCGTCTCTGCTCTGAACACTCTGCCTGCCGTCGGCGAATGATCTTCCTCCGCCTGCCACATTGTGCAAATTGCAGTCTCATGTGATCGATCATTGCAATTGATATACAGTCTACCCTCGATATAAGAGCCACGTTTATGCGAGCCCTTTTGGCTCTTATATTGAGGTGCTCTTACCTTGAAATAAGAGCATGTGCTCTTGTAGAGAGGGAACCTTGCAATAAGAGCCACAGCTCATATTATGAGGTAACCTCGGATTAGGAGCAATGGCTCTTGTAAAAAGGTAGGCAGCGGTGCATCATCAGTGTGGGCATGTGTGTGCGTGTGCATGCGAGTGTCAGTGTGCTGTGATGATGTGCGTGTTTGTGTATGGGAATGTGCGTGCGTGTAACTGTGTTCATGTGTGAGTGTGAGTGTGTGCGAGTGCACATAAATCCGTATCTTATATCCAGCAGGCACAGCATGCACACACACACAACATGCATAACATGCATCCGACATGCATAGCCAACGGCGTCGCTCAGTTCAACCATCCACACCGGGCTACTTCATTACCTCCACCTAAGTCTACACCTAGCACCACTACTTCTACCACCCCGTCATTTATGCTGGCCAGTCAACCAACGCGTGTGCTGGATTATGTGTCAGTGTGACTGTGTGTAGGTGTGCGTGTGAGTGTGGGTGTGTGCGTGTGCGTGAGTGTGTGCGTGTGAGTGTGGGTGCAATTGCAATGAGGCATATCATGTCAAGTAGATGCTTGCCTAGCTGCAGTTGCCTTGATGTGTACATGCACAGCATGTAAGAAGCAAGTATACAACATGTGCGTCTATGCGTAAAAGGTACGAATGTCACTCTGCTGCATGCGGGTAACATTTGCCACTACCATCCTCATAGCCTTTTTCTTAAAGCGCTCAAGCCATGCAATGTCGCTTGCACTGTAAACCTCCAAATTATCCGCCGTAAACACACCCAACTTCTCCGCGCACTTCATTGCAGTGGCAATAGCAACAGGCTCCGGTGTGATGTCGTCAATATCAATGTCCCCATCAGCAATGATGTTGGGGGCAACATCCACATCAGCCGTCACGGGCTCATGCATGTCCAACAACTCGTCAGGGGTTAACTCAGCCTCTATAAGCTGTTCACCTGGCATGTTGATGTACTCAGCCGTGGAGAGCGCATCATTGATACCCAACTTGCCAATCAGCTCATCCAACTCTGTGCAATCAGCATCTGCGGTCTTCTGCATCGCTGTGGCAGCTCGTGCCATACTCTCATCAGCGCTGCGAGTGGCGGGATACCAATCTGATGGCCATAAGTTAGCTTTAGCAAAGCAGTTCTTGAAGATAGATGCGTCCATCTCCTCCCAAACAGCTGATGACCACAACACCGCTTGCTTAATGGATGGCTTGACATCCTTCAGGTCAGTCCCCGGGTTAAACTCCAGGACAGCGAGCAGCCACGACACAAGCTGCTTCTTGTACCGCATCTTGAAAGCGGCGATGATGCCCTGATCCATGGGCTGCACCTGCGATGTGGTGTTGGGAGGTAGGAACACAAGGGTGATGTGTGACATCCGTTGCAGCTCAAGCCCGTGTAGCTTCTCCCGCCTGACACCTGCCAAGCAAGGCAAGACATGCTTAAGTGACCAATCACATGCACAGTATGTGATTGTAGCATACAAGTCAATGCACCTTCACCTGATAAATTGTGACAGGCAGCATTGTCCAGAAGGATAATGATATGGCGATTAGACATTGCCATCTTCGCATTCATGTCTTGCATGTAACCCTCATAAATTTTCATGGTCATCCATGCCTTCCTATTACTGAACCAATGCACAAAGTCATTAAGGCCTAAACCCTTTGCCAAAGCAATGTGGTCGTAGGCTCTTGTTAATGAGCAGCAATTTGAGCCGTTCGGAGCCGTTGGCGTTAGACCCGAACAACACGGTGATTCGCTCTTTGGACTTCAAGCCTCGCACCTGCTCGCTCGCAAACGCCAAGGTGCGGTCGGGTGCGGCCCTTGTATACAACGCACCTTCGTCAATGTTGAAGGTGTCCTCTACAGTTGCACCCAACTCGTGCAGCACAAGCGGTACAGACTCCCGTGCCAGCTCCACACCCACTATGTCAGCATCAGCACTTTCACCGTGTGCCTTTTTGCACACGATCCCTTCCCTGCAGCAACCAGCCCAACTCAAGTACACACACACATGCACGCACACACGTCAGCACACAGTCAAGACAGACACCTTTCACTTCTACGGCACTCACCTTTTTTTGAATTTCTCCAGCCAGCCATTGGACGCTTTGAACTCTTCTGGGGGCACGCCCTTGGCTTGAGCCAAAGTGAGCGCTTGTTGTTGTAGCAGCGCGTCCGATAATGGCAGGTTGGCAGCTCGGGCCTGACATGCAGTCATGCACATACAAAATCTCAGCATGAATCATGGCAACAACACACATCTACGGCATAACAACAATAGTACACTTACAATCTTGAACCATGACACCAAAGCCTGCTCAATCTGTTCAAATTTTGCAAAGCGAATGGACTTCCGCGCTGCTTGTCTATCATCTAATTGCAACAGATCCTCTTCACATTGCAATATCTTTGATAATGTCTCTCGCTTGACAGTCAGCTTGAGCTGCTTCTTCACTTCAAGCGCAAAGAGGTCATGGGTAAGGGACTTGAAGTTGACCCTCAGCTGACAGATTTTCTTCTTTTCAAGATCAGTTAGACGCATGCGCTTCTTTGGGGACGGCATGCTGTGACAAAACAGAGAGTGTGTGTGTGTGTGTGTGTGTGTGTGTGTGTATATAATAAATATGCAAGGATTGCGGCATGCATAAGAGTATGACACATGCACAGGCAGTCAGCACACTACACCATCAAACACTCATATTCAACCACCGGGCTGTTCACCTAGTCGCTACCTACCTACCTTCACTACTGCCCTTACCCCGTGCAGCATACATGCATGCATGCACATGTTGTTACCTGCACAAAGCCAGAGTGTGTCAACAACGACAGCAACAATGACGACTACACCGACAGCAACAACACAACTCAGCACAGAACAACAACTACTATTATAACGCAACCCATCACAGCAACAGCAACTTGCAGCCTGCAAGTTGTTCAAGTTGTTCAAGTTGTTCACGTTGCTGCTCAGCAGCAACTTGATTAACTATTACGACAGCAGCCTGCAAGTTGTTCAAGTTGTTCAAGTTGCTGCTGAGCAGCAACGTGAACAACTATTACGACGGCAGCCTGCAAGTTGCTGCAAGTTGTTCAAGTTGCTGCTGAGCAGCAACTTGAACAACTACTACAACAGCAGCCTGCAAGTTGCTACAGATTGTTCAAATTGCTGCTCAGCAGCAACTTGAACAACTTAAATGACGGCAGCCTGCAAGCTGTTCAAGTTGTTCAATTACGACGGCACGCAGGGGCAAGCGGCGGCGGAGGAGCAGGCAAAGCTGGAGGACAACAACAACAACAACAACGGCACACCTGGCCTTCTTTTTGTCGTCCTCTTGCTCCCCACCCTCCTCCTCCACCGCCGCTTGCTCCTGCGCCCCCTGCGCAAAATCCCCTAACCCTAACCCTAATCCCTCTCAATAAGAGAGTTGCCTACAGGGCCAGAGCGCTCCTATATCGAGTGCTCTTACTCTTATTGGGAGGTGGTGTTGCCCCATGTACGAAATTGAAAAGGCCTTTTGGCTCTTATATCGTAAATGCTCTTAATGTGAGGGTATATTATATCGAGGGTAGATTGTATGCTCATATGTAATAAGTGTGCTTAAATTGCAGAAAATAACCTGGGCAGTTCATGTATCGAGGGTTCTCTGCATGATGGTGCCATAGTAACGACCCTTTCAATGAATGTAACTTTCCCAGCTGTGAGAGCGAGAGAGAGAGAGAGAGAGAGAGNTAGCTGACAAACCTGATCATCTTGCTGCGCATTGGTGTTCAGTTCTTCAAGTACTCTCGCCTGGCATTCCCCCATCCGGACGTGCCTATTGAAGCTGCATTCACCGTTTTCACAGACGCAGGTGCCCATCTGGCTCATGAACATAAGTGGCCACTCAACCGTCACGCTCTGCACTCCATCAGTTGTCAGTGTCATAGGGGGGGGGGTAACACCGTCTGCACTTAGCGACTTGGTTGAACTGTCATTGCTCGTGAAAACTGTAGAACTGTAAAAGGGCTTTCACATCTACAACTGGGGCGGAGGTTGATGTTATCAATATTGTGTCGCATTTGCCGCGATGGAGTCCCTTCACATGAATAAAGTGTATCACTCGAAATCATCAAGTTCTTGAGCTAGTAGAGTCCCCTTAAATACATCCCCCGCTTGCTATCGAGACTGTTTTTGTACACCATACCCACTCCCCCTCCCCTTTCTGTCTCTTGTTGAGAAGTTAACAACTTGCACATCGTTGCAAAGTAGTCTCCATACATCTTGCTTACATGCTGGTTTGGGCAACGGTTGCATTTTGCTTGCTAGTGCCATTGGGCGAAACTACTCAATAGGTCACTACCATGGCTACAGCTTACGTTACTCACAGGTCAGCTGCTAACACTAAGTAACTTACTACTTAAAGTTACTCTCCAAACGCTGGTGTTGCTCTGCACGCTGGTCACCACCAGCATGACTAGCATGCGCTTGCGATGCCACTTGGTGGGTTGCAGAGACAATAATATCACTGGCACCATGTGCACTGAACTGCATATGCGCACCATATGGCATGTTGGGTTGTCGCATAGACGACATGGGCGCTTCCGCCTCAGTGGTTGTAATGCCTCTTTGAAATGCGAACAGTTGCTGCTGTAATCGATCAATCGTATGCGACTGATTGGCGATCTTCTTGAAGCACGCTTCTAGTATCCCGGACGGGTCCGGACCCTAAAGAAAGGAAATGCAATAAGCAAGCAATCCACTCAGTGAACCGAATTGTTACAACACCAACACTACTACTCACCGGGTTTCTGCTAGTGCGTTGCAGCTTGTTGATGCGAGATATCATTGCTGCCGCCATGGCATGAGGATTATCAACCTCTCTCTGCACAAGACGGGCAACGCACGCACAACAACATTACCCACCCAAAGCCCACACAACACGCTAAGACACCAACACGTTAACGACAGCAACAATACCACCCACCTGTAAAGGGGCTTGGTCCACGCCAGCGTTAAACAACACATGTGCCAACTCTTCTCTTGTCATCGTCATGTCGCCGAGAGTCAACTTGTCCTTGGATACAGCTCCTCTGGCCTGAGTGTGAAATCTCTCAACACATCGCTGAAGTTGTGTATGCCTAAGGTGAAAAGATGAGTTGTGTTACATATGTGTATGAATGGTATAAATACCTTGTCGCGCACGGCCGGCGTGCGAGCCCTGCGTAATCTTCGCAAATACAAGTACACTTGTCGATCCGGAAGGTATTTTGAGCAGAAGTATTTGCGCCAGCACGCACGCCACTTGTCCATGATTATGAACAGCAGCTCATGACCCATTGAGCGCGTGGTTTTCGCATCGGCCTTCACATCGGCAAACGCATCTGCAGTGACGGATGTGGTTGTTGTTTGTCCGTCATGCGGACTGCAAGCTGAGTGTGCTGATACCACGAACCTATGACGATGGCTATGAGAAAGTTGAAAAGGATGAAAAAGACAAGGATAATGTACGACCAGAAGAAGACTACGCCGACCAAGTACATTAGTCCATCCTGTTGCATCAGTTGGTTGTTCACCTGCAGCAGCCAGTCTTGTCATCCAATACTAGCATTGTTGTCACAGTTAGTTGGTGGCAGCAATACAACATGGCGAGTTGCTTGCATTGACACTTACACCAGTGTCTCCAAGCAGCATCTGGAAGAGAGTCACGCAGGCGAGCCACAGTTGTGAAAACTGCAGATGAAGTTGCCGTTTTTTTCTCATGCAGGTGGAGACAAGCACAACGCACGCACGCACGCACTAACTCACATCTTGAATGGTTTCGCCAAAAGCGATGAGAGCGAGCATGGCGTAGCATAGAAAGACGAGGAATGCCAAGAAGAAGAAGTGGCCGAGGTCGACGGCGGCGCGGACGAGCGTGCGTGTGAGCAGGCCCATACGTGGTTGGAAATCACATAGCTTGAGTGTTCGCAACAACATCAGGACAATACTGAAACACACACATGAGTTGAGGGATACGCGCGTGACACGCACATGCGCACGCGCACACGTACTTGATGCTGTTGACGGCGAGATAGAAGCGCCACGTGCTGGCGAGCATGTTGACTTTTGCAAGCATTGCCACAAAATTTTGCAAGCCTTGTCCGTCCGCGTTAAGCTCCAGCGCGTGCGGCCCGAAGCGGTCTGACCCCGTCGCAGCGTATATGTTGTAGAAGACTGGCGTGTCAAAGCGTGTGGCGTATTGAAGGAGAAACGCGACCCACGTGATGACGGCGGTGAAGAGCAGTGCGATGGAGGCTGCATCGACATAATTCCAGAAGCTGCGATAGTATGCGAGGAGTGACCCTGTCTTCACCCATGTGCGGTATATATCTGACCCTTCAAAGTACACCTCTGCGCCTATGCACAACAGCAATAACAGCTCCAACGCCTGCACATGTATGCATAGGCATACATTAACTCCTTGCACGCATGATGGATGGTACAAAATGGACTTACCGCACGGATGCACTTGGTAGTGCTGTTGTAGTGCTCGACAGACACACAGACTATGTACGGGTTAATTGATATGCTCCCGCCATCATTGAAGCCAAAATGCACGCGAAAACTGGTGAAGAGTTGCAGAACAACTGAGCCATGGAAACAATTAATTTTCAGGTGTGAGTCAGTAAGTTGAACACAACAACATGCAACATAGACCATACAGCAATACCTTACCGTTGTATGTGACAAACTGCATGTAGAGATCTTTAGTCTGGACCTGATCGATGAAGAAGCCGTCCTTAAGGTAATCAACAAACCTGTATTGGTGCATCAAGCTTGGGCGTGCTTGCTGGTGACAATTATGTTGTGTATGTTATGTATCTACCAAGCCAGCTTTGACAAAAGACAAAACAGCAAACACACACGTTGCGGCCTCCTCTGCGTTGAGGTCGATCGCCACGACGGCCGGGAAGCCAATTGGTCGGAAGTTTTTCTGCAAGCAGTTTAACCTGAGTTGGATATGTGCTAGCTGCGTGTATGTGCTTGTGTGTGCGCGCATGTGGGTAGAATGCATCACAGTATCATTACCACAGCAGGCATTGGGAAGAAGCCGTACGGGACCCCGTGTTCGTTGATGTCACCAGGACTGCAACCAAAGCCTTGCATCGGTTTCTATGACAACACAGAACAAAACATGACACTAATGCAGCACAAGATACCATGCCGTGTACGCCCTCGCTTCAGCTTCATCACATGTATGTGTGCGCATATGTTAATACTAAAACTTGCAGCGGACTCGCCTGTAGTACTTGTGGGGATCCCTGGCTGCAGCCTCGATATAAAACTTGCTGCTCCTCACAAACACTGACGCAGATAAAGTGTGGAGTTGGCAAGCGCAAAGAGAAACACACGCATGCACGCACGCACACAGACAAGCACGCGCGGGACACGCTTACAACATATGTACCCGGGTCGGCGCCATACGGGTTGTTGTCGGCCTCCCGTAAGCGACATCGCGCGTCGGGGAGTAGGTTAGCAAACCTGCTATCTGAGCAGTTGTCACGTTGATATCGTGTTGTGTGAAGCAGGATGCCTGCCAGGATGCGGTTGGTGAGGCCGACGACGTACGTCGTAGCATTGGTGGCATTGCCCACGGACAAGCCCACATCATCGAGTGCGTAGTTGTTGAACCCGAATGGGAATGAGAGGGGTGCGTGGGCGTCGCTAGCGACCAGATTGCAGCATGCCAAATCTGAGACAGGAGACAACCAGCGCTTGTCATGAGCATCTTTCTCAACATTCTCAATACCCACGCGCGCAAGTGTGTGCACATGCGCAAACCAACGTACCATTGACACTGAGAGGCCACCTGAGAGAGCAGCAGTCCTATGCACCAGAAGATTTATGAATGATTGAGATTTATAAATGATTGAGATCAATGATGTTGGCTCGCACAAGGCATGGACAAGCACAACCCAACAGCAGCTAAATCTCACTTCGAAGTCATTCCCGCACTCAGGGTACAGGCAGCTGGGCTGGCAGATGGCGTCGCCTGCATTCTGCCACTGGCAGTAGTCTGTTGGGTCTCCATGTACCACAGGTGCCCTGCAATAATCTGCAAACGAGACAGGACACATCAACTTCACTCTTCCCCAGCCCAAGCACAACGGTGTGTAACTGTCTATGCAAACCCACAGGAAAACAGATTCTAATTACCATCAGGACGGTGGCCGGGGTAGTTGACGCGGTTGTAATAAGCTGCTGGACATCCATACAATGGGTCAGAAGGGTCCTCCAGCGTGACGTTCGCGCCAGGCATGTTTAGATACTCGAGAATGGGCTGCCGCGCCTACAGATATGTGTATGTGTCCGCTCGTGCATGTGCGTGTGAGCGTGCGTGCAATGTATGTGTTTCATAAGTGTACAGGAGAAGTGATGACGTTGGCACATACGATGAGGCACAATGCGTGGTTGCTGATGACGGTGACATTAGGGAACAAGTTTAGGGAAAAGCACATGCCCTGCACGCAGCGTTTGTAAATATCCTCCGGGTCCGCCGTGACGTTGCCGGGACAACGCAGGAAGCACGCCTTAACCCGCGAGCACCCTATCTCGCAAACACTTATTGTGCTCCCGCAGTACTGCCAAAACGCCGCTGTCTTGGCTTCTGTAGAGTCATTGCTGATGGCCGTCACATTCAGGTCAACATAGTCGAAGTCAGTCACCAACACTGTCGTTGTTGTTGCGATGCCTGCCAAGGTGGCTTTATCAGTGGGAAAAACTGTTATAAGGCGAGATGTGTAAAGGCAGAGAAGCAAGATGTCATCTTACCCACAGCAATGCCGGTAACGTTTGTAGGTGACATAAGGACTTGTCCCTTTACTCCGCCACCTGACAGATAAACGGACACATACAGGCACGCACACGAACACATACTAAGCGGTGTGTGTCACCTGTCACTATCTATTGAAAGCTTCAGCAAGCCGTACCAGGGGCAAGTAAGCAGACGGTGTAGTTGCCATCAACCATGAACCTGTCACAGCACATCAAGGTGACCATTGTATGGGGAGTGTTACATTGTCGTCACACGATTACACGTACTTCATTCAGCACGACGTGAGAATGCTTGCCCTTACAAAGTAGTCGTCTGGGTTCCCGTCAACCCGCCAGCGGTGAAGTTGTAAGGAGTACTAAACCTGTGCACTAAAAAATATGATTCTGGCCTGTTCCATACACAACAGTCAGCGCCTCATTGCAATTACCAGCATTTTGTGTTTGGGTCAGTCATGGAGGAAAAGGAACAGTCATCCGGCGCGCTGCACAACACATGAGGCTGTGTTATGACACACACACATGCGCACATGCGCACAGCATGCCTTGTGGTCACATTTGCACAACATTTTGCTCACCACAAGTTCCAGAAAGAGCGCGCCTGATCAGTTGTGGTACGAAAGTTGAAGCCGAATTTGACGGTGACGTTGGTCAGATAGCGAGACCACCCACAATCCTACGGAGCACACGATCAACCAACTGTGTTGCAACCCTCATGAGCACAAAATATGAACCACTTGCCTCTGGACAACCGAAGCGACCGTAGCCTGCGAACTCATATGGCTGCTCGCACACGCCGCCCCCACACACGGGGTTCGTAAACGTGCGCACCAACATGCCCCTCACCCTTTGAACACACGACGCTGCTGTTATTACTGTCGTCATTGATGTTTGTGGTCAGCAGCAAAGTCGATAGAACGATACCAGGCGTGGAGGCTGGCCGTGTCCTGAAACTCTTTGAGGATGTTGCCGTTGCCGTCAGTTGGCAGCAGTGTTGATATCGTGCTGTTGACTCCGTAAACAACTGATGCATCCCTGTGATTTACCCACATGTTGTGGTTGCGGGTCTTCTTTTGTCGTGAAGGTAACAACATGCTCACCTCTGCATGAACAGCACAACGAAGTAGAGCCCCGTGAACAGCATGAAACCAATGAGATGCCTGTAGCCCTTTTTGCGCAAGTCCCACTCTTCGAACTGTTATTGCAAGCAATTCAGTGTGTTTGAAGCACCTCATTGAAAAGTGTGGATGATGATATGCACCTGTGCATGCACAGTGTTGAGAACTTCATCAGTCGATCGTGCATGCCCGCCCTCAGCAATAGCGTCGTCAGCCCGGGCAGCCTCGGTTGCCACTTCACCACCGACCTGCTTGCTTGAGCTTGCTGCCTGTTGTTGTTGTTGTGAGCAAACGTGACAGCGGAGATGACGACAACAGCAACAGTTGTAATTACATGTTGTTGTGGCTATGGCTACCTTTCTGTGACGTTCCACAACATTGAAGACAACAACAGAGACAGGCCACAGACGGAGCCACAGCACTGAAGATAAAGATAAAGCGGTACCAACGGCGAAAACACCAACAATCAACAGTGACAGCAGCAGCAACACAAGGCAACAGCAAGCTGGTGCCGTTGATTCTGTTGTGTTGCTGCTGGCGTTGCTGTTGCTGTAGTTGTCGTTGTGACTAAACTACTGCTGCTGTCAACAGAGTAACGTACAAATTGCACTTTCAAAGCAAGCACATATGCACCATGAATGTGGATGTGGCATGTGCAGTACGACATCTGGCAAAATTGCGCCGCAGTTTCACAAGGATGGCAGCGCAGCCTCAACTTTTTGAATGGTTCACTGAAGCACATGCGTTTATGTATGCCCGTTGTGTCATCGCTAACCAAACAGACAAACATGCCCTAAGCCAACCACAAATCCCAACCCTAACGCAGTACAGCAGCACAGACTTGCTGTTGCTGTTGCTGTTGCTGTGGTCGTTGCTCTCAACCCTGGCAAGCAAGCAAAGCTTGGTGCCGAATTGAGAGCAACGAGCTGGCCACACCTTCCCAGACCAGCAGACAACATGCACAGAGGCACACAGCCTGATAGACACAGCTGGCATGGCAAGCCACACGCTGCTAACTGGCAACGCAAACACACGATTGCTACTGTGCAAGCAGCAGCCACAACACGCTTGCAGTCAGCTCAGCTCAGCTCAGCTTAGCTTCCACCTAACTTACCATCAGGCGCTGTTCCTCCACGTCACGTCACTACACAAATGCCACCGACGCATGCAATGCTTCTGCGACCCACGACACAGGCGATGCCATTTCCGCCGCCGCCCAGCTAAGCCCGAGCGTTGTACGGCGCAGTTGCATGCCGCAGTGAGGCTTGGCAAGCATGTGACACGGGAACGATTGCATGAATGACACGTGGAGTACCCAAAACAATGGATAGATGATGGGAACGGGATCGGGCGAGCCTGGTTCAAAGTAACTTAGCACATGAGGACTCGCAGTCCTTGCAGGCGGACAAGCGGTTTAAATGATGGTAATCTCCCGCCAATGTGGTAATTGTTTCATTTATAGCGGTAAAAGTAGCCCTAAAACACATTAACTCGACCCCCCTCAGCTGCCACAAAGTGGCATAAAGTTACGAATAATCTATGCGGCGTTGCCACGCCGTGACCGCGTCATTTTTACACTCAAGGGAGGGTGCATGCCACTGTGGCATGCGCGTTTCTTATAGTTTCCTATATATCTCCTAGCGAAGTGGTCCTTTGCTACGGAACGCCCGACTCCGAGCGACCCGGGCCGCCGGCTCCTCGGTTAGCGCTTCCGACCAGATGTCAGCGCACAGGCACCATCGGCGTCGGCGTTGCGCCTCATCAGGCCGCGGCAGCTCAGAGGCGGGGGTGTTGGCGGCTTGCGGCGTTGCGGCGCAGCATTCACTGCAGGTGGCGGCGGAACTTTTGAAATATGCTAACTGATGATGCTAACTGTAGCTGAGCGGCAGTGCCGTTCCACTCAGTGCCCTGTTGCAGCTGGCGGCAATGACGGCCACCAGGCTTGCCACAATTGGCAGGCAAAGCCCTCACACATGCACGTTAACTGCCACACTGTGGCCAATGTATAGTTTACCTCACGACACTTAGTTGCCACTGTGGCAACTGCACTAAACCCTTAGCAAAAATTGTGAGGCGGACATGTGGTATCACATGTAGCAAGCAGACTTACCACATGGTAGGTAGCAGACTTTTTGCTGAGTTACCAGCATTTACCAAGCGCTGCTCATGTTTATTAGATAGCGACGCAACCATTGTACACGAGAAGGGCCTTGTGCAACCAGGCTTCACAACCGGTGCCCCGATATTTGTGTGTGAGGGCCTCACACTTACAATTCAAGTCTTTCCACTCCAGCTCAATTATTTATGTATGTTAGCAACATCTTTATGTACTCTTCGCTTCTGCCCTCCGACCTCGCACACCAATGGCAAGGCCGTATGCCTTGACACTCAGAAGTTATTACATCAAGCGTAATAATTACCTCAAATGTACACCTACGTTTCTTTAACCTCGAATTAAGCTCCGTGGCAGCTCCGGACACCATGTGGTCATGTAGTATGATAGTTACATAATATGCATATCCATGCAACTACGCCGATGTTGTACTAGCACCAAGCAGCTCTATACAATTTAATGCGCAGTTATGCCTTATGTAGTTTAACTACATAATATTACGTTCAAGGCCTTATAGAAGTAGATGATATGCTATAAATATATCTCACAAGCATTACACATGGTAGCTCTTATGAAGTGCAATCCTCACACGAACTTGGCATACTACATCACGTATTTAGAGGTGTAACGACGCTAGTTCTAAGTGGTTATGCATTCTTGATCAGTAAATTAATGGTTTGATTGATGGTGGTAACTATTATGTGAATAGTTATTATGAAGTTATGATCACTTGTGCATGTGAACACGGGTAAGTCCATAGTAGGGACTTACAACCGCGAGTAGCTCAAGTGACGCCATACGCGAAAGAATTCACATGACGGCGGAAGCCGTTTAAGGCGTAATTAACTTATATGGCAGGGACAGCCCTGCTACCACTACCCCATCATGATTATACGAAGTAAACTTCTAAGCAGACATTGTCGTAAGCGGCCAACAAGTTGAGTTTTAACTAGTTAGCCGAAAAAAGAACAGACTGTTTGACCTAAGTACACACGGAATTTTTTCCACGGACCAGCACTGGTCCGCACGTACGGACCAGGGCCAAAACGCCCGGGCGGCTTGGGGTCCGGACCAGGGTCGCCCGCCTTGGTCTGCACGCGGGGACCAGGGCTGGTCCAAACAGTACGTAATTGTCCCACGGTCCCCCAAAATATCGGGCCAGCCCTGGTTGCTGTTATCATGACGAGCGCAATGGGACTAATGCTGGTCTGCCATGCGTGTTGCTGCATGCACCAAGGATGGTCCGCTCTTGGCACAGTTCTATCAAAAGCATCACCACTACTGGTCCCGAGTAGCAGGACCATCCTTGGTTTGCACTGTGGGACCATGCATGGTCTACTTGTATCTTAATGTCTAGCCCAGATGGTCTGCAAGGATGGTCCCGACTAGTGGGACCAA
>RHPI01003156.1:0-12702 GCA_009103225.1 Chlorokybus atmophyticus
TGCTCGCAGAACTCGAAGGCAGGTGCCGCTGACGGCACAACTGGCTTGTGCCGAGAACGGATTCTGCTGCAGGCGCCGTGTGATGGGCGCGACCTCTTGTAGCCCTTTAATTCATTGTTAAAACCTAATAGTTGGTAAGCACATTACTCTTATATACATACACTCCCTCTTATGTCCTCTGGCTTTGCGTTGCCATTCCTTGTTGGCTCTGCAAGGTGGTACATATTCAACAGGCAGCACAGACCATGCACGTACCCTGACGCCATCATCGCCTTCTCCACAGAGGTTGCCCGCCTACCAGTGGATGCACGTGCATGCTGTGTCCATCTTTCAAAGACAAACTTACGAGTTAGTCCCACCTAACAACATTTGTTGCCAATGGTTTCAAATGTAACATATATCACATGTGTTGTGTTTCAACATGCATGTCAAGTTGCACAGCACAAGGTGGAGTACAAGTGGACTATCCTAGCTCTGAACAGAGGGGACACCAGCAGCAAGGAGGTGAAGCAACCAATAACGACAACGGTGAGGGTGGCGACGGCAATGAAGACACTCGCCTTCGGTCTTACAACCCTGTTGCTCAGACTGCAGAGCAAATAGGCTGCAGGCTGTAAGTTCAACAACCAAATAAGTTATTAGGGTTATGGGGGTTCCACCAACAGTGTTATCGCCATACACCGCAAGGCCCACATGTCACAATACCACAACAGCATAACACCGGCATGACAGCTGTCGCGCAACGTCTCCTCGACTGCCATGTTACCTCGATGCACCCACTAGCACATGTCTACCATGCTGCTACTGATACGCAACACTGCATCTTTATGCAATATCTCCTCATTCTTCTCATACACCAGCATGTCTAGCTACATGTGCAAGTGAACAGTTTACACGAGGGTGATGATGATGACCTCCTCCTTGTAGATGTACTTAAGCAGGGCACGATGGTATGCGCCAGTGTCACACGCTCACACAACAACAGTCTCAGCTAGAGCACCCATCGCATACAACACACAAAGATGTATTGCACTTGTGTTATGGTACTTGTATGGCACTTGTAACTTGGTATGGTAACTTGTTGACCGGATAGCTACATCCATACAGTCACACTACTTATCTAATGAACAAGTCAACATAAATCGCATGTCTAAATTTAGCATAACCAATCACATATGCACTAGACCATGGTTAGCTACTTGGACTTGCTCTCCTCTACCTCTAGCTCCAATCCATGCCTCCAATGATGAGTAGTAGTAGTAGATCATCTTTATGACCAGCTTCTGACTGCCACATGGATGCCGACTCCTTCCACCAGTCCTTCTCCACTCACAACTCCTAAAATAGCCCCGATTACACCCACCAGATCTAAGTTACGCTGATGTAACTCGCAAACAGCACCTTCCCTCACTCAATAACATCCTCATCTACCTTCCCATCACAAAAACCAACTGAGGTTATTGTTTAGATATGCTTCTACAAGCAAATCCAACTACCTCATGCCTACAACCAGCCCATAGTCTGTTACTCCCCTGCATGTAGTCATATCTCGAGACAACCTAGCTCAAGTCCTTCTCCGGCATGACAGCACGCAGATGTTGAGCCCATAAAGCACATCAGCATGAATTAACATGGAGGCCAAGGTAGAGCTAGCACAACGGACCCACCAACTAAGACACTATGGCTAGCTACACAACTAGACGCTCATAATAGAGATAGCAGGCAGCAGGCAGACAGAGTAGGTAACAAGATGAACAACTTGCAGAGCGCAGGGAGAAAGAGAAGGTAGGAATCAAGTCCGAAAAGAAGTAAGAGCAGCATGCACGACGTTGGACTTGACGGACGCCTAGACTTGGCCCCTAGCATCCAACTGTGCGCGGTGCTTAGGCTATGGCGCCGCTACATCGCCTTCGGTCTTACAACCCTGTTGTTTAGACTGTAGAGCAAATAGGCTGCAGGCTGTAGATTTAGCAAGTTAACAAGTTTTTAGGGTTATAGGGGTTCCACCAACAGTGTTACCGGCATACACCGCAAGGCCCACATGTCATAATACCATAACAGCACACAAGTATGACAGCATAACAGCATGACAATAACATTCACAAATGCTTGACTATAACATATTCTCAGTGAATGGTCTATTGTCATTAACTTGTTGTATAGAATTATAGCCTTTGTAATGCAAAGCTCTTACACATATCTGTATCAAGATGTCGCTTGTGTAGTTTTGAATGATTAACATTGAGTTAACTGAACCTCAAAATATTTACTATCGTTCAAGTTCTTGTTCTTTGTTCGTTCGCACATGCCCAAACCTAGGTTCGGCCCCAGCCCTATTTGTCATGGTAACGCCACCCTCATCAGAACAGTCTCGAGACAGGTGGCCTACAGCAGTGACAGAAACATTAGCCCTACATCAATTCACCAGGCTAACAGGTGGCCCAGTTTGCGCCACGTTGGCGAGCATGGCGACGGCGGCGGCGGCGACGGCGGCGGCGGTGGCCGCCGCGAAGGCGACATGGAGGTCAGCAGCTCTCTCCGCCGGTCTGCGTAGAGCTCCACTGCCGGCAAAAGGCCAGGGGAGCAGGAGACTGGCGTCAGGGCTGGGCCAGGCGGTGAAGCAGGGCAGCAAGCACAACAACAGACATAACAAGCATACCGCCAGCGTCACCACCGCCCAGGCCGTCGCCAGCCCTCCCAGCAAGGAACAGGCGCCGTCTACTTCCACCGTCAATGGTGAGGGTGTGAGATAGATCTACGATCTCAGTGCATGCACCAACTGTGCTCTGTTTGCGCACCATTGCATGCTCAGCAACACACAGCAAGGGTGTGGTTTCTCCTCCTCGCTTTTGCATGGATTACGGTTTTCTGAATTTTTATCGCAGCAGCATGTGTGTCAGGTACATTGTCCGGATTGCGCATGCTGCTACTATATGCAACTGAGACTGGGATGAGGTCTATTTGCATAAAGCTATCGCACGCAGCCAGGAATATGTTTGTACTTGCAATGTGTCCAGTCTGTTAAGCTATCGCACGTCTTGTTCACTCTGCCATCAGCATGATGTATTTACCATGCAGAAAGGATTACAATCTCATTGACGTTGATTTTCACGCCACTCTCCCAATCTTTCTCGCAGGCGCTCAGGTCTCTGTTGAGAATGTGGTGATTGTGGGGTCAGGGCCGGCCGGCTATACTGCAGCGATTTACGCAGCTCGAGCCAATCTGCGCCCGGTGGTGCTTGAAGGTTATCAGGTGCAGGCAGCAGAGACATATATGAACTATAATAAGCTGACCATACTCACACACCGGCAATTGCTATCATAAGGTTCTGACGCGCTTTTGCGCGTGACATCAGCCTTCTACCCAGCAGTTGTCTCATTGGTTGCAGCAGCATCTTGTTTTTCTTTTCTTGTGCGATCTCCACATGAATTCACCCTGTCCTGGTGATAGCCATGGTTGCAGCAGCAGCTCCTTCCAACCCTTGGCAGCAAAATAGCTTGCATAGTCGTCATACAGCTGCAATGCATGCACTGTCAACCTTCTTAGCTGCTTGTTTGCTGTTGCCAGGCGGGTGGAGTGCGTGGGGGCCAGCTGATGACAACCACAGAGGTTGAAAACTTCCCAGGGTTTCCGGAGGGTATCACAGGGCCGGATCTGATGGATCGCATGCGAAGTCAGGTATGTGAAAGGCCCGTACACACCCGTGCACACACCCATGCACGCACTTATCCACACTTGCGAGCACGCATACAGCGCATGAAGCCTCCCTTTGATTGTATGGACAGAGCTCTCAACTCCGTTGCTTGCAGGCTGAAAGGTGGGGTGCTATCTTGTACACGGAGGACGTGGAAAGTGTTGACCTAAGGTACATAGTGTGAACATCATCGTTTGTACTGTTTAATGGTTGTCGCGAGTCCTTTGCACGAGTTTGATGATCAATGCTAGAGATTGCCCAAACGTTTCTTCAGCCAGCAACGTGTTCAGTGTATCAGATAAGAAGCATGCTAAACGCGCACATGATGGTGTAGGAAAGTTTTGTGGTTGTCATGGTGTTGTGTACAGCTTTGTCATTATGCTCAAACATCAATGAGCGTAGGGTTATTGCCAATCGTGTCCAGCTGCAATATTTCAGCATGAACCTTGCATACACAACATGTGCTCGTGCGCAATCAAAGTACTTTAAAAAAATTGTGCTTTTGTTGCCAACTTGCAGCAAAAGGCCATTCACAGTGAAAACTTCAGAAAGGACGTTCCAGACGCATTCGTTGATTGTTGCCACCGGAGCCACAGCCCTACGGTTACAGATCCCAAGTGAAGAGAAATTTTGGTCAAATGGTATTTCTGCTTGCGCTATCTGCGACGGGTCTAGCTTCATCTTTCGTGACAAGGTACAGCGTTGATGTTGTCGACTAATCAGCATAGAAGTGTGCTTCTTGTCTGCTGGTTTAGCTGTGTACACTTGAGCACGTGCATTTGTAGGTGCATGTCCATGTGAGTGTGTGCTAGCATGCCTTTGGTTGCGTGGTTTTACAGTCGCACAGCTCATGTTTCACGTCCTTAACTTGCAGGAACTAGCTGTGGTTGGGGGAGGTGATACAGCTTGTGAAGAGGCAGTATACCTCACCAAGTATGGCAGCCAGGTTCATCTGCTTGTGAGAAAAGACAAGTTGCGCGCATCAGCTGCCATGCAGGATCGGGTGCTCAACCATCCCAAGGTAATTGCAGTTCTGAATATCTTACTATGTCAATCTGTTTGTCCCAGCGCATGATGTTGTTTTGCCGGTTGACACAGTGTGTGCCAGGTGCAAGTTCATTTCAATTGTTCAGTTGTCGACGCCCTCCCTGACAAGAAAGATCAGATGGGCGGGTTGCGAGTCAAGAACAACGCCACGAACGAGGAGTTCGACCTGCCTGCAAGGGGATTGTTTTATGGCATAGGCCATCGTCCCAACTCTGATATAATTAAGGGGCAGGTCAGGCCGCAGGAGCTTACCCTTTTCACTGTTGGCATGAACCTTTGCTGTGCTGTATCTTCCATCATCATTGATGAGATGCAACACTGTGCTAAGCGTGGTACAATATGCAGGTTGAGTTGGATGAGGCTGGCTACGTGAAAGTGCGAAATGGGGTGGAGACGAACGTGCGGGGAGTATATGCAGCAGGCGACTTGCATGTAAGCCCTTGCTGCAAGGTTCATACTGGTTTGACAGCTTGACAGCAGTCTAAGGGCTGTGTCGTCTCATGTCTAGTTGGTTTCAATACAGGACCATGAGTTCCGCCAAGCAGTGACCGCAGCTGGCTCCGGATGCATGGCTGCCATCAGCGCCGAGCGATATCTCACACAGACGGGGTTGATCCAAGAGTTCCATCAGGTACAAATGGTGTGCTTGACTTCACAACACAACGCATTGGGTAGAGCATGCATAATTGAACCTCAGTAAGCTCCCATCCAACATGTGTGTTGGGTTGGCACACATGCTGCTACTAAAAGCATGGGTGCACGCTGTGCATACACACGGACTTCCAACATGTTGGTGCCATTGTGACATGGCTATTGTTGGCTGACTGCTTTGCTTCTGCCTGGTTGTGCCAACAGTCTCCACGCGAGGAGCATAAACAACAGGAAGACGCAAAGGAAGCAGCAGTCACACCTGAAGTTGAATTTGATCCCGAGCAGACCAGGCATGCCGGTCAGGTAACCACTTCTATCTGGTGGATTGTCAAACACAGCGTGGCTGTTGTTTGTTGGGAGCTGTGTTTGTTACTCTTCGCTTGACCTCAATCAATGCCATGACCGAATTGTGCTTTTGCCTCCCAGTATGCTCTACGGAAGCTGTATCATGAGAGCACGCGTCCGATTGCTGTTTTGTACACGCAACCATCATGCGGGCCGTGTAGAACCTTGAAGCCCATTTTTGGCCGGGTAAGAGCAATTTGCAGCCTCGTGGGAGCGCTGCGTATTATGTGGTGCTATCCATGCAGATGCAAGGCACTTGTGCTCATATGTGCACTGATGCAGGTTGTTGATGAGTTTGACGGGCGCATGCATTATGTTGAGATTGACATAGATGCGGACCCGGAAATATCCGAGGCTGCGGGTGTGACTGGAACACCCACGTTGCATATATTCAAGGACAAAAAGCGTATCAGGTATGTGTTGATGCATGCCACGTGAAAATTTGAGTTGTAGTTCAACAGCATCACCTGATCTCTAATCACATTTTGTCATGCAGCGTGCTCAACGGAGTCAAGTCGAAGAAGGAGTACCGTGAAGCTATTGAAGCAAACCTATAATGCCAATCACCCCTTTGCTTGCACTCCCTCATTGCTCTGCACATTCTTTTGCTGCGACTGCATTCAGTCATATCACAGCACATTGTGAGCACCACAAACAGCAAAGCTTGCATGTAACGTCCCCTCTAGTTGTACTGGCAACTGATTGCATGCGGCAGCAAATCATTTGCCCATCAATGAGTGCCTGGTCCAGGAAATGCGCCACCGGTGGTGTGCTGGTGGTGTAAGTGTGGCCTCCAGGCGCATCTCACCTACTCGGGAGTGCAGATGGCATGCATTGCGCTGTGGAAGCTATTGCGCAAAGCTCACGTTTGCTCGCACGAGCTGCAAGCATCTTGACGTTCATGCATTGTGTACATAGTTGGTGCAAGTGATCATGAGTAAATGCACTAATTGTCAGCATGCCAGCCCTCTCAGAAGCTGTCATTGAACCATTGGGCTATAAAGCTAGGGATTACCTAAGCTACTGCACTATTGCCACTAACCTTACCTTGCCAGGCCAACATGCAAGCACCTCAATCATCGCTTGCGCATGTGCCACACTTGGTGGGTGCTGTTTTGTTATCCTTCTTCCACGAAGTCAGTCATCATATTTGACGATCTCGTCACAGCCAGCTGATGCTTGCACAATAAATTCACCATAGGTTCTGAGCCTTGCAGCAGTGAGCAAGCGGCACTGACTAGGTGCAACAAATTTTCCTGTGAGTCAACCAAGCATGT
This sequence comes from Chlorokybus atmophyticus, assembly GCA_009103225.1. Classification (NCBI taxonomy): domain Eukaryota; kingdom Viridiplantae; phylum Streptophyta; class Chlorokybophyceae; order Chlorokybales; family Chlorokybaceae; genus Chlorokybus; species Chlorokybus atmophyticus. The sequence continues at coordinate 7,016 of RHPI01003156.1, forward strand.
CATAAACAACCCTACAACTGCTTACTTCTATGTACTTGTCGAAAAGTCTCAATAAACACGCTCAGTGATTGTACACTAGGCTGCAGCCAATATCTTCTCCAATCTTGATACTAACCTCAAATTGATAACTATACAAAAACTGCACAAAAACTGTGGAAAGTTAGTGCCAACCACCGTTCTACCATGCGTGTATGCAAAGCCATGTTGCAATCAGGCCATGATCACAGATGTTGGCCAACACATCAACCTGCAGGTGCTCGCCAATTGCTGCTTTTGTGCGTGCGTTTGCGCGCGGTCACCAAACACGAAACCTCCCGCCCTCTTTTTGCCGCCATCTCAAGCGCCATACCCAAACATCTTCCAATCCCACGCGCCGTGCTCACATCAGCCCAACCTGCATCACACAATAACCCACAGCATTGAGACCACAATACAGTCTCTGCTACTGCTTCAGGTGACATAGCATCTGCTTACATGGTCCACATGCTGCACTGATACTATGCACCCTCCCTACTGATACACACATATGGGCGCTCATGTGTGCACTAATATGGTGTGCATGTGTGCATGTGCGCGTATGCAACTTAGACAACGCGCACCACGCAAGTTCTTGTCTTCATACAAACCCGGCATGCACATCTGAACAACATACCGTCAAACACAACAGACTCACCAATTGTGCTCGGGGGGGGTGCTTGCGCGAGGGCTGCCTTGAAAGGGCTGCAACGCCGCGGTTTCTTCGGCCTCGGCAGGGAGCCCAGCACCGCCGGAAATGTTTCAAACCAGTCATCAACACTTTGGTAGTAACTCTCGTCGTCAAGCCGTGAGAAGTCAAAGTACTTGGGCGCATCGAACTCGTATAATGGGTCGTAATAAGGTGTCTGGCATAAGGCCGCACACGTTCCACACATCAGTCCATTGCAAGGTACAGTGTATCACCCGCACAGTTGCTGACCATTGCACCACATACACTGCTGCATCATGTACATGAGCTATGATAGTCTTGGTGACGAGAATGGCAATGACAACCAGGAAGTTAGCGAATAAGGTGCGGGCTCTGACGTCAAAACCTTAGACCTCATCACCAAGGGACTGGAACAAACAGGCAATACCAGCTTGTCTTCATCATGGTAAACTGGTGTTGACAATTCATACTAGAGAACACATAAGGAAACAGGAACAGCAGTGAACCAACATGCTGTTGCAGCAAGCTGCGAAACCATTGGAGTCTTGCTTATATGGCGGGTAGAAGCAAAGAACAACCCTAATGCCGCAAGATGGCATGTCTGTTAATCTATCTGCCATTCAAACCCCACCACATGTTGCCCGATGCGCACATACTGCCGCTGCAGGTGATGTTGTACACTAAGAGTTCATCCACTCATTCTGACTCTACCACCGTTCTAGGTCTAGACTGGACGCACGCACGACCAGGCCAGACCAGACCAGCAAAGCGAGCAATGCGAGAAAAAATTCCAGCGCCCCCCTCCCCTGTCCCTCCGCCCCTCACCTCAGCGCCGCCGTCGCTCCTATCAATGCTGTTAAAGTCAGCGCCACTCGTCACCACGTACGTCGGGCCTGTGACGTCGCCCATGTCGTCGATGCCGCCGCCGCCAATGCCGCCGCCACCTGGAAGGTGCGGCTGCAGCATGGATATCGACACCCGAGACTGGGATTGCCTGGCCTAAACGCGGATATCTGTAAGTCCCCGCGTTTTTGGTTCCCGCGCAGGCTGATTCAAATTGAACCGTAGGATTCGGCGCGTGCCGTTTGTATGTTGTATGAGTTGTGCGGGTGCGTCACATCCACATGAAAGGATGCGATCAAATCGTTTTATCGCATCCTTTCATGTGGATGCGGTCAAACTTGTTGTAGGGTGTGTGGACCATACTTCGGACGACTTTTTAAGGATAGGTCGTAGCTTACGGCTTGGTGGTCAGTTTAGGGAGGGTAATAGCACGTTGGATAGCTGAGGAGTTGACGGCCATGATGTGCTTGACGGCACCTCAAACGGATAACTATAGCGTCCTCACCTTCCTGCCAAAGTGCGGGGTGGGTAAAAAGTTCGAAAAATTTAGGTTTGCCTACCTTTGGACGGCCTCAAATGGCTGCTTGGCAGCCATTTGTGGCGGTAAGGTGGCGTCAGACAGGTCTAGGGCTGCGCTGACGTGCTGTGCTGACACTTGGCTGCATGTCACGGCCGGAAAACCCCCAAACCCTAGTGGTTTGGGGGTTGTGGGCGGCGAGGTTGCTGGTGGGGTGGTTGTAGTCCGCTGTCCGGAGTGTGTGTGCGCCCTACACAGGTGGCGCAAAAGGGTCCAGCGACGGCGACGGTGGCCCACTTGGCGCAGGTGCGTGGCTCACCGTTGTGGCTCTTGAGCGCAGGGAGCACAACTTCATTGTGCTGTCTTGTACCAAGTTGTGTGGTGTGCGTATTTGCTGGGCGGGCAATTGTGTGCAGCTGTGTGGAGGTCTATCTCTGTGCGTGTGTGTGGTGCGGNAGTTACTGTTGTGCCTAGTTCCTGAGTCTTCAGCAGCATGTTGTGAATTCTGGCTTGCATGGCACTGTGTGGCACTCATTCTATGTGGCATGCACAACGTGTTCATGAGGCCAAGGCAGGAGCAGTTAAAGGGAACAAGTGGTGTGTGTGTACAAGGTCTGAAGAGTGCTCTAAGTCAGTAGTGTACTAACTAGGCTAACTAGGCCTACATCATGCGTGACCGCATGGCTGCCTTAAGGTTGAGCAGGGTCCGTGCTGGGCCTGCTGCTGCAGCAACTGAGGCATCCACTGCGCGGGTGGCCTCTTGCAGTTCAAAAGGTGTTGGAGATATTGACAAGATGCGGTGTGCTTGTGGGCTGCCAACAGGGCTGGCCATTGGTGACAGACAGATTAGAGGGCTGTAGCTCAGGTGAGATGGCTCTGCCTGTGTCTCCAGATCAACAATGCATGCTCTGGAACCTGAAGCAGTCTGGATATGAGTTGGGCCTGCTCGTGCCACTGCCTGCTGCTGTGCTGCCAACTTTTGCTGCTTGGCAGCATCCTTCGCTGCCTTGGCTTGCTGCTTTTGTGCTGCCAACAGTTCCCTCTCAGACTTGGCTGCCTGCCGCTCCAGCGCTGCTATCTCTTTCTTCTTGGTAGCTTCAACTCGCTTGTTGGCAGCCTCTTGCTTCCTCGCTGCAATCCCCGCCTTCTTCTGCTCCGCTGCAGCCACCTTTTCTGCCAACATGTTGATGTACCCCTGAGATGTCAGAAGCACAGAGCCTGGCAGCTGCGGAGCTTTCTTCTGCCTCCACCCCTCCACACCCTCGGTGGGTTGCCTGACTTGGATGTTGATGTTGCCAGATGAAGGCCCTGCCCCGTTATTGATGTTGATGTTGATGCTGTTGTTGTTGTTCTGGTTGTTGTTGTTGTTATTGTTGTTCTGATTGGTGTTGTGGCTGTTGTGGTTGACTTGAGGCGCTGCAGATGGAGGTGGAGAGCGGTTTTCCTTCTCGCAGGAACTGTCTTCATCTTCGGTGGCATCTGAGTCCTCGTGATCAGAATGGTGAGGCACACCCTCACCATACAGGGCAGGTCCGCCAAACTCATGCTGCACCTGGGCGTGAGCCAGGTCTGGCGTGACTTCATCAGCAGTAGGCTTGGGCATGTCCGGAACACGGTCATCGAGTGCGTGTACGTCCACAGGCCACACTCCTGCGTGCATGTTGGCATTGATGTTCTATGCGGGATGGTTGAGAGGGCATACGTCCACATGCATTTGCATTTGAACATATGTGCAATCACACCTGTTCTCCTGAAGCCGGAGGTGATGTTGCGTGGGGTCATAGCCAATAGGAATGGCTCGCAAGTCAGCTTCACAAATTGCAGCTTGCTGATGGGTGCGTTTGGCTCCTCCACTCTCCACGCCAGAAACTCCTTCCGGTAGTGCTCTTTCAAAGGCCGAAAGCAACTCACATCCAACACCTGCCACAGGTAGGCCACATTTGCATTGTTTACTACCGCAAATCATATGCATGTGCACAACAACTGAACAGCATGCACGTGCAGTCAACTGACTGACCTGCATGAGGTGTGTCATGTGAGGAGGAAAGGTCAACATGTGCACACCGGCCGTCCTGGCCTGCTCCAGCAGCTCCGGGTTCATACGGGAGGAGTGCCCGTCCAACAAAAGCAGCACGGGTTTGTCTACCGACACCCCTCCAGGTACAAACTCCACAAACTTCTTAAACCAATCGGCAAATATGTCGATGGTCATGTATGCGTTCTCCTGCATGCGCATGAAGCTTCCATAAGGAGCGACCTTCATGTAGTTCTTTGTATAGCGGGTACCCTTCAAGATGTACATAGGTGGCATCCACATGCCCGCAGCATTGACACAAGCCATGACGGACATATGCTCTCGACTTCCGCATTGGTTGTAATAGGGGTTCTTGTAACCCCGGCTGCATATGACCTTGACAGTGCCTGCACAAGCCAATTGTTCACATGCTACATGCACGCAATCATAGCTAACACTTGGTCCTTGCAGGACTTACCCAGGTTATCAGGTTCAAAGCCTGTCTCGTCCGCGTTGAAGATCCTAGTGGGATCATTAATGCCAAGCTCTTCTAACGTTCTTGTATACAACTCAAAGAACGCGTTGACATTATCTCGCGTACAGGCCTGCCACCTCCTGCGATCTAGTCCTTCAGCAACACGGGAGGCCAGATTGTGGCGTGCCATGAACATGCGAAGCCACTTATAACCAGGTATGCCACGCGGTCCAAAACGCTGCAGGCGCCCAGTGGGATCACTCCGCAGCATGTGCACAACCTACAGCAAGTGCAACAGGTCATGAGTGGCTTGAACACACATTGCACTTAATAGGGCTCACTGCATCACAACAGCACATGCATCACCAGCACGCACATGCACATGCATGCGAATAGCACACACATGCATCCCGAGACAACGATAGTTAATCCAAGTCCTAACCGTTACCTTCTGGAACAGTGAAGGCCGAGTGACGGCATACTTTTTGTCCGCCATCCAGTTGACCCAAGTGACTAGCTCCTCCTCTTCCTGTGGGGTCAAAACAGGGGAGCGTCCAGGGCCTCGCGGCAGTTGTAACTTATAAGGGTAGGTCACGTAGTCGTATAGCGTGGAACGTGGCACTCCATATTTGCCAGATGCAATCCTCAGGCTCATGCCAGCCTTCACTTCCTCCACCGCCACACCCAACTGCAACATCATCCCCTCACCATGGTAGTTCATGTACTGCATGCCCTTGCGACGGGCGCTGCCAATGCAACTACGCAGGGCTTGCTTGCTGCGACTCTTCACACGCTTGGAAGGGCACGGGGCTAATGGGGTTGATGCTGCTCGCTTGCTCCCGATTGGAGTGCTCTCCTGCAAACAAATCCACATATGCTAAGGGGGGCAAGGATGACAAGGTGCACAATCAAACAGCGCCTAAGCTGCCTAACCACCAGCTCTAAGTCCCCACCAGGCCGCCACCCTAGCAGATAGCATAGACAGCATAGTGTGTATAGCATAGAATGCATAGACAGCGCAGGCAGACATCCCTCTACTTTAATGCATCTCCACAACCTGCATAGACAGTATATCTCATTGTCGTGCGTGTCTTGGGTGGTGGTTGCCCGTGTGCCCACCATCGCTCTCTCCACCCAAAACTATGCCCCCCCC
>RHPI01003156.1:27709-40079 GCA_009103225.1 Chlorokybus atmophyticus
CCCCCTTGCATGCTGCGCATGCGTGCTGCCCGCAGGACGTGTTCATGGCAAAGCAATCATGAATGCCGTGCTTTAGACAAAGCAGAGTCTTACTTCCCTGCTACTTCCTACTACACGATGCTTGCTGCAGGCAACTACTGTAGGCGTATGCATGCATGAATTTTGGAGTGGGGGCAGTGGGAGTAGCAAGCTACGTAGAAATAGGTAGCGTGTAGGTGGTTGAGCCCGGTGGTGCGTGTTGGGTGAGTGAATGGTGTAAATGTGTGTGCCACTCTGCAGCATGTCGAACGTGTGCAAAGCGTGTGCAGGCTGCCATTGTTATGCTTCAGTACAGTAGCAGTCAACAAGTTGAACGTCTGGGATGATAGCCTGATTGTGACTGCTCACGACATTATCTCAAGTCGACTCGCACGCAATGCTGGCAGTATTGCGTTGTGACATGCACTGGCGTCGTGCACAACGCTCAACAAAGCTGGCCTTCAAACGTCATATGCCTTGTGCGATCTGCCGCCACAGCAGTCGTGCTGCCATGAGCCACCAACAAAGTGTCCGTCGCCACTGAGAGCGGCAGACGTCGCCAACCCAGCACCAAGCTACTCCGCCCAGGGCAGCTGCTAGCACACTGCTTTGCAGCTAGGCAGGTCCCTGCCGTCCGCCTCTGCCGAGATAGTCTGCCAGCGTTAGCGTCGCCACCAGCACCAGCACCACCTCTCCATCGCCGCCGCCGTCACAGGCCTCTGGGCTACTGCGCTCGCAGTGCTTTCGTGCTGTCACCAAGCATGGGGAGTGCATGCATGCATGCCCGCCTGCGGAACTCCGTTGAATACCGCAGCGTGCGACCCTGCTGCTTGCGGCCCTGCCTAAGCGTAGCTTAGCTGAGCTGACCTATAGCTCAGGTGGCGGTGGTGGTGGCGCCACAGGCGCAAGCTGCACTAGCGAGACAGGTCAAGCTGAACCTGCTCTTTGTTAACTTGTGCAGTCAGGCGGAAGTGTGATGTTGTTGCCTAGCCAGAGCACGGCCACTATACGGCGCTTCAGTGCGAGCAAGGCGAGTGTGCTGTTGTCTTCATGTGTCTGCTTTAGGCGACACTGGTCACAATGAAGCTGAAAATATGACCTTTTTGGCGTTGTTTGCTGGCCGAGCGTGTAAGGCAACCTAGATGTGTGCGCTTGCAAACATGCGAGGTGTTGTGTCAAGTCACCAGTGACGTCCAAAGCACTCCTTTTCGGTAAAGTGTCCTCAGCATGTCAGCACGCTCCGTCCATGTAAGTCCGGTAGTGCCTCAGGCTGTACACGGTAACTGTGGATACGCGTGCAGTTGATGCAGTGTGCTGCACTGCAGTACGTAACACACGGTTGTACACATAGCATACAACACGTCACGGTGGTTGGCTATGCAAGGATTGAAAGCGCTATTAGTACGGCAGTTTGTGTCTGGCAACACGTCACGTTCTCGACGACATTCTTCGGATAACCAGCAACTGTGTGCAAAGTACAAGTGTACAATGCGTTGAGTTTAAACAATGGTACAATTGTACGCTGGTTCGCACCGCAAGCGCTTACATGCACCGCGTTCAAACAAGGTGTGCATAAAGTTTACATCGTAAGTGCATTCAGCTGCCTAGTGTGCGTGTGCCTCAGATTGCACATAGGCCTTGGTCTTGCAGGTCGTGACTACCGTCCCAGAGTGCAGCCTTGAGTTGGTGAAATTGTTCTGCCAACCCGTTTGTGGCGAGGAGGAGGTGCCACCAGGTGTCCCTCCTATGCCAGAACCATATTCTCATATCGAGTGCTGTGATCTTCCCCCCTTTCTGCATAACGCTGCGGTGGCCCCGCCATTGCCAGAGATCTCTCTATTGTAGGCAGCCCATACTCCATCAGCCCCACCAATGTGATGATGGCGTACGCAGGTGTGACAAGAGTCCTGGGATCCATCGAGGGTGCCTTCACCCATTGATGAGAAGGGTGAGACAATTGGAGAAGGTAGTTGCCGCAAGTTGCAATGAGGGCCCGTTCTACACCAATGGCACCTGCAGTTGCATCAAATCCCTCATGCCGTTCTCCGTCAGCGGGATCAAGCTGACAGGGCTCGTGTCCTTTGGTACGAGCGCATTGGGTTGTGGCGGCGTGGACCTCGTATATCCTCCAGCAATCATTGCTATTTCCATCAACAAGAACAACGCGGCAGCCAACTACTTTGTTCGGCTTGACTTCGACCCACCATTCAGGTATGTCCATGTGCCAGTCTGTCTGTGCATGCAAGAGCAGGTGCGGCACGTATTTCATACAGTCCCACTGTTTTGCTTCAACCAATTCCAACTCTGATGCTGTGGTGCATTAACAGACCGCGTGCAAGCAGCAAATACGCGTGCCGCTGGCCTTTATTTAGCCTGCGACGCTGCTTGTTGATGCCTTTTGCCACTGACAAGAACCAGCGCAACATTCTTGAGTACCGGTACCCTGTCAGCCTCAGCATACTGCAGGCCCTTATATTACCGTACGCAAGCCTTGATGTGTCTGCAACCTCTATTTGCCCTGTCTCCTAGAGGTACTGTCATGTGTGTGTGTGTGTGTAGAACAACAAGCTGTGGAGGCGGCAACGGCGCTGCTGAACGCAGTTCGGGGGACATTTCCACTCTACGTCTGAGAGGTTTAAACCAATTGTCTCACAGCTTTGAAAGTTCCAGACGGTGAGTGCATTGGCGCGAGAGCATCGTCCTTGAATGATCGCCTGACATGACACGCACAAGTTTTGTCATACAACAGCGGCATATGCTGACATAAAAGGTGCAAATGATAACGCTTCTGCTCTTTGCCAACAGTCCCGGGCCAGCTATCCGAATTTGCGTGCAACAACAATGAGGGCATCTGTGGCTTTACAGCATGCTGAAGTGCGCAGGACAACAATGGCTGATAGAACTGCCGTTGTAGGTTGACCGTTTGTGCTGAAGGACCATGGACATGTAGCATGTGAAAGCTCTGTAAGCTGAGTGCGCGATGGCATTTTGTTTGGTGTGCTTCAAAGTCTTGGTGATTAGCTGGCCATATTGCATGACGACCTCTTATGCATCGCTGGACTTCTGTACATGTGTATGACTACATAATAAGTGAACTTGAGTCAAATCATTATTGAGCTGACAGTTGTTGATTGGCTTTGTTGCTGTATAACTTCAGGCGATAGCTGGCACAACCTAACATGCTCCCATCCTTGGCCTCAGCTACATGTTTGTGCACTGCGCAGATTGGCTCAGGCACGAATGACCATCAGTTAGAACAGAACATGAGAGATGATGACAGAGCATGCTTGCTGTATTGTGCTGTGTACTAGTCACGTGCATACAAGCAAAGGACAAGCGAGGACAGCCACGAGCTTGAGAACCTGTTTAACAAAGTGGTGCTGAACGTTGCCCTGCCCTGCTAGGCACAAACACCCTACCTGGAGTCTTCTGCTTGAGGGTGAAACAGCTGAAGGCATTTTGGCCGATCAACACACACCCTTCCTTATTGCAACGGCCATGTCGTGTTACGAACTCCCTCAACACCCAACAGATCGACCTGGAAGGCCATGCAGACTGCCCCTGCACAGGGTGTGTACCACCCGAGATAACACACTGCCATGTACTGGGTATCTATATGCCCAACCACGAGCACATGCATACATGTAAGGCACATGAAACTGTCCCCGGTGTTTATTGCCCGCGCAGCTCAACTCAGCTCCGGTACACACCGTGGCATGACCACCAGCAGTGGGCTTCAGAAAAAGTCGAGGCGTCTGATTACGACAAATGGCCTGTCCAGTATAGCGCATGCACACGCGAACACAGCTCAAACCACCAGGCAGTCATGCATAAGGGGAGCGAAGCATGCTAACTGCACCAGGCAGGAATAAGAACCGCGCCTGCATGTTGACAAATGGACAACACCAATGGTGATCAATGCGACCCTACCAATCTCGCAACCCCCTTCTGGACATACTCAGCCAGCAACCTGCTGTGCAAACTAGTCTCACCCCATCCACTCCTTACCCACCTCTCCTCCCTTGCTCGTACGCTCTTTTGCTCTCCTCCACCCTCCTCGCCATCTCCCTCTGTCTCCTAACAAACTCCCTCCCGCTCTCCACTCCCTCTCCCCCCTTGGCCACGTACGCCACCCGCCTGCCCCGTACGTCCAGGAACACGGTGAATCGCCGCAGCAGGTTGCCGCACAGGAGACCGGCGGCGTACTTGCACTGCTCGAGGCCGGGAGCTGTGGCGAGAAGAGCGCGCACAGAAGGGGAGGAGATGGTGAGAGCGTTGGGGTCGTCAGGATGGCCGAGCATCAGCCAGGGTAGCCGACCGTCTGAACTCTGCATCACAACACATGGTGAGTTGGTGGACTGAGGATTGACAGGAGGTACAACATATACATCAGAGATTGTGACGATGAAAGCCATGACGATGAGAGGCCTCGGCTTCCTACTACCATCATCCTCGTCATTTGGACACCGACTGTGGACACTCACTGTCATCACTGTCAGCGTCAACATATCAACTGTAGATAATCGTATGGATGTCGGTACGCAGCTACACACAGGGTATTGTCTTTGAATGTGCATGTTCAGTCAATGAGCAGTAGCTGCGTATACATATTGATTGCCTCCGTATTACTTGACGACAGGAGTAATTTCGGCTCAGCTGTAAAAGCTTGTGACACATCAAGCGAACCAATGTTATGCTCTCACCGAGTATCCGGCTCCTGCTGCTCCGCCAATGCCTCGCAACTTTGCCGCCGATCTGTTTTCATAGGTCGCTGGCATGCAGTCCTGAACCTGAAAGAGGAGCACAAGACCAATGAGTCAGCCTTGTTACATAATCCGTGTGCTCAATACTTATACGTGGCATGCTACTTACCGCAGCTGCATTGAAAATGCAATCGATGCCGCCTGCACCCGTATCCAGCAGCATCAGCACCGTCTTCATGAAGCCATGACCACCACTGACGCCTTCCGTCGGGTATGTCACGTACACATAGGGCACGTTGCCCACCATGTACAACCTCTGTGCGGTGACATCATTGCCAACAGTAGAGTTGGTGATGCATCAGCCCTGCTTGTTTGTTATGCTTGCCATACAACATTGTGTGACAACACTCATATGACTGTTATGAAATGGTATGCAACCTGCCAGGGGAGATTTTGGTGCTCTGGCTGTGCGAGGAAGCGCTCAGGTTCATGAAATATAGCAACACGTTCCTGATTTAGATTATCGTCGTCGCCATCAGCATACTGGTGGTCATGGTTGTTTCGGGCTTCAACAGCGCGCATCTCAACAATGGACCGCACAAAGACATCAAACCTGCATCCAAACAGCAAATGCATGGGCAACGATAGTGTGCACGCTGACACCACACACACACACACACAAAATCCAACATACCCAACAATGCCGCAGACATTGTTGTCCCGATTGTGTTTCACGACACCGGCCATGTCCATCTCCATGAAGACGGGGCTATCTATACGCACGGATCCCACCCTCAAAGCCTGACCCGAGCGGTACCGACTCTTCAAACTCGCCCCAACACCCGCCACATACACCTATGTGGTTGCAATAACACACAATGAGACATGAGTCATGAACCAAGCACCTACCATAGCATCAACCATACCTCCCCGAAGGCGGGCATGTTCATCGCATCGGCAGCTTCCCTCGTGATGACTAGCCCGCTGGCCCCGCTGTCGAGGACGAAATAGCGCTGACGAGGTGCTTTGTTTTTGTTGTTGGGATAAGTATCACTATTGCTGCTGCTAGCAGCTTCATTGTCGTCAAAGGTTGGAGACACCAACACGTGACCAGAGGGTGTGGGGATGAGTGGGACCCTTACGGCCTCTCCTGATAATGGAAGGCAGGGGCATATCAGCTTGAAGGGATAACCAAAGGAGAATGCGATGACGATGTAACTACTACATCAACATCAACATCGTCAACAGCATTGACAGAGGCACACGCCTGTGCACGCGTACCTGACAGGTAGGTTGTGTCATGCGCTACTGGCGAGGATTTGGGCATGTCATAGCTGACCCTCTTGACGTCATCAACGGTACCAACATCGTTACCATTGTCGCCAACAATGACCTCACCGGTCTCCAGCCAGTACTCGTCGCAGGCCTCGCCGTGCTCCGGAACTAGGCGAACCACGTGGAAGGGGACTCTGTGATGCACGCATGTTACGGCATGCAATATGTTGGTGATAGTGGCCTTGTGTGGTGCATGTGTCTTACTTGTAGCTACTGTTGGCCAAGTTGTCCCAGTTGTGGAGGTTCCAGACTTCGTCCGCACCGTATGCGGATATCAGCAGCCGCGTGGGCAGCCAGGTAGTGGTATCAATGACCACCTGCCCTCGCACCTGCACACATGGCACAAGCACGCTCTCGCACAGGTACACACAGGTACGCTTGCACACAGACCAGCGCGCGTGCACGCACGCGCGTGCACATATACACACACATGCGTGCACGCACGCACCCACATGCCAAGCACACTTCAACATCCACAGCGCTTCAGCAGCGCACCGCATGCACAGCCCACTCTTACATTACCGTCTCCAACTCGCAGCTCCACAACAATGGAGGTGTCCCGTCCTTTTGTTTTAGATGTTAACATCGAGCCAAGGACGCGTCTGTGCAGCAGCGCGCAGGGCGACTCGCTGAGCCAGTGACCCGATCTCACCCACCCGGCAAGCAGCGTAGCCTGAGTGCATGTGAAGGTTCCCGAAATTTATATATCTGAACATGCATGCATGCACTCAACCTACTTTACAAGACAGTGCCTTGAAGTGAGGCTATGAGCGCGGAGTATGTGAATCCAGCAAATGAGCGAGTTTGCGTGCAGCATATGAGCAATGAGTGAGTGGAATGAGTGAGTGCAACGCCCCAAGTGAGTGAGGGGACTGTGCTAAGTGACTGCTTGCATTAGTCAGCCGGACACGTACTTCGCGGTCATCAAGTTCAAGAGCAGCGCTAAGGCACTCAACCAAACTTTACAAGACAGTGTCTTGAAGTGAGGCTATGAGCACGGAGTATGTGAATCCAGCAAGTGAGCGAGTTTGCATGCAGCATGTGAGCAATGAGTGAGTGGAATGAGTGAGTGCAACGCCCCAAGTGACTGAGGGGACTGTGCTAAATGACTGCTTGCGTTAGTCAGCCGGACACGTACTTCGCGGTCATCAAGTTCAAGAGCAGCGCTAAGGCCATTGGACACGTTGTGGTGCCAGACTGAGTCTTTGCCATCATGGCCCCACTCCTCTCGCACATACTCGCAGTCCACATTCTCCCTGCAGTGCACGCATGTTTCACCACCCAACATCAACCCTATGTTTAACAATTTCCATGCGACATCAACAACTTGCCAGAATGCGCCCGTGTCCGTCTGCCACCTGCTCGACCATTGCGCTTCCATGCCGGCATAGAGCGTCCTGCCTGCATGCACACAGACACATACAATCAACCATCGTATACGCACGCATTACGTACGCAGCATGCTGCACAAGTGTGCGCGCATGCATGTGGCATACGCACCCACCACACACATGTGCAGACGCACACGCGCACAAACACGCACGCATACACACCCCTACACACGCGCGCCTCTGCACACCTGACAGGTGAACTTCGCACCCGCTCGCCTCAGCGTATCCCGTGGCTTCTCTGACCCGGGTCAGGATGGCAGTTTCATCCTCGGTGGCGGCACCATTTTTTATGTCCTTGACGTTGCTGAAGTCATTGCGGATGTCTGCTTTGAGGGCATTCTTGTCTTCAGTTTTTGGCTTGCTGCCGGCAACTAGAAACACACTCTCGCTATCGCTGTCAGCCGGCTTCAGCGCACACTGCAACGTCACAAATACTTTCCGTCAACATGAACGGACAGTATAACTTTATATTTGAGCAATGCACATTGCTGGAATGAAAAGCAAAAACAGTGCAAGCAATGCAGTTTTTGCGGAAAACTGCATTGCTTGCACTGTTTTTGCCTTTGATACGTTTTTGCGGAATGCATTAAAAACATATGTGGGGCAAGCCGCACAAGTACAGCGCAACTCCTGCATGGCATGCACGCATTGCATGTATGCATGCGTATACATGTTAGGGTTTTGACTGGCTTACGTTCAACCAGCACTCGTTGCACTGAGCTCAATGCAAGTGCGGACTGTCACTGCATGAAGTACAGACAGCGCAAAAGCCATGATAATTAGAGCACCATATTGGCGGAGACAGATTGGTAGATAGAACAGTTTTCTATAATCAGCTGTAAGCCATATAGCAACAATCCACACCTGTGCTTGGCGCCATTGGTGGCGGTGTCCTTGCGGACATGGTCGTCGCCGCCACGCAACTTTTTGGGGTGCGCTGGGTCTATGCGCTGCAAGGAGCCTTGCGGGAGGCGTCAGTGCGGCGGTGGATATGCTGGCTGAAGCCGTTGCCTCCCGCAGGGACGACCATGACGGCCTCACCGCCGCCGCTGCCGCCACCGCCATGGCGACGTGCACACTAACGGAAATAAATGACATCTCTCACGCTACCTTCCGATTGGTGTGGAAGTTAAGTGTGGGTGCACTCACTGACGCCGTTGTTGCCGTCGATGCGCGGCACCCAACTGAACGACCGCTGCATTGCCAACTGCCCCAGCTGTTGCTCAAGCTACGTTTGTGACAGTTATGTAACTTCCGATTCCGCCGTGTATGGCTAGTGGAACGGGCAGCGCCGTTCTGTAACCCAAGCGGGGCATACGAGTGGCGTTGGATTGGCGTCCGACCCGTTGGGCCCAGGTCTGCGTGCCGATGGCCTGCCCGCTCCAAGCTGGGGGTCGTGTGCAGCGGGGGCTTCTGGGGAACTGGAGCTCTCGCGGCCGTTGGAGAGTGGGGTACCGCGCGAGGCGGGGAACCGAGCAGCGCAAACCTGCCGTCCTCGGCAGTGGGGGGAAAACGGGCCTGAATGTGGATCCTGGATCACCCCGCGGGAACCGGATGTCCGAGACCGCCACTCAAATCACCGAACCTTTTGCGCTTTCGCACAGCGTTAGTGCCGTACCCACATGCAGTGTATAACGTTAGTGTATAACCTCTCTGTTGGAGACCTTCGACTAAGATGTAGCCTTGTAATAGACAATGTTTAAGGTACATACCATTCAAAATCTCTTTATTCTAGAGCAATCCCGCAGTAAGAGAGACCTCAACATCCTCGTTTTTGTCTTATACGGAGGGTACATTTTGGCATACATTGATGAATGTGCTTTATAACAGTAATTCTTACGGAAATGAGCTAGTGTTTTGCATATCGTCGTGTCACATAGTATCGCATGTTTGAGAATGCATGATGTATGTGACATGACCTCAATGTAAGAGCACAGTCTCTTACATCGATGAACGAGCATAGTCTCTTACGTCGAGGAAAGAGACTCTTTTAAAAGAGACAAAATACAGGGAATAAACGTGTCTCTTCGAATGAGGTCATACTGTACAATACCTATCCAAACAAGTCAATTTTCTTTCGCCCTTTTTTGCGTTTATATAAAAGCTAATGATTACTTCGGTGGAGATTGTTTAGGTACCGGTATATGCAAGACTTAGCATATAAGATATACAATTGATATGCCATAAGTAAAATGCGCACAATCTTGAAAATATTGTCATTTGTAAGATAGGCTAGCAAACTTTGTGTACAATTGTCACTTTCTTTCTCTTATGTGCCATATGCATCTCGTGTTTGCTAAACCAATAGCTCAGGGGTTTTCATTTTCTTAGCGCACCAGATCTAATTTAATCACTCGCAAGCACCGCTGCTCATTTTAAGCAACGGTTGCATTGCTATGAACGCTATATGACTTCTCTCATGTGTTGATTGTGCTGCAAGTGAGCTTGCAGTGCACTTAAGGGACAAAAGATGACAGTTTAATTGTCATATAGTGTATCTCTGGTACATACATGAATGAGTTGTCAAGATATGTAACATCATATGCATAATTATAGAATTTGCAGTCTACATATACATGTCGCTGGTACGCATCTAGAGCGTCTTTTAACTATGGCCATTATTAAAACCAACAGCGGTATAGCATACACCATAGCCTGAGGCCATCAAGTTTGCATAATAGTACTTTATATGCATTTGAAGCTAATCAAAAATGATCTATTATTAGCAAATGTTGGTTGGAAATTAGATTATATGTACAAGTATTGTGCTGAGAAATGTCCGGTATGTCATGAATGTGTAAAGAAAATATCACATTTTGTTACTTGAGTGCATTTACAGATGTTTGACTCTAGGCTGACCGGTAACTGTACTATAATAAGTACGATTGGATTGCAACTCAAGCAATGTGTTGGTAGTAAAATAGACCTTTGATAAACCACATTACCCTTTTTTGTGGCATTAATAGTACAATATATATTAGGCTGAATAGCACATGCATCAGTGGGGCGTAAGGATCTTGAAGCATGTGGCTGCATGACCATGAGCGCAATATGTTATAGTGTTATCACTTAAACAACATTTCCATCATAAGCCATTAAATCTCAATAATAACTTCTCGTGTTGTTCTTCATAAGTTGCTTCTGGCTGATAATGTCACAAGTATGGATCAATATTACACATCTTCGAAACACGTCTATTCACAAGTCCGTTTTGCATTTTGATTAAATACATAAAAATAATTAGTGTATGGAAGGTTTCCAATGTCACCGCTGACTTGCATTGATGAATCCCGCTTGAAAACAAGTAACAGCTTGGTAACCTACTTACAGTATAAACGCTTTAACACTTTTTGCTTTGGCGTTGTCGCATGATACGGTATGGACATAAACTGCGTCTCGTTTAAAAAGTCACGGTGGATTTTCGAGTTTCGAGACTGCTAGTCTCCATATCGGCGATACCGAATAGAACAAGGACTGGATGTACAATACTCATGTGGTAAGTTATAAGACGGCATCTATAATACTAATGTGGTGTGTTACTTAGCTTGTGCAACGTGCGATTTATCCACCATCAATTTGAGAGAAAAGCACTCTGAGCTTTGAGAAAAGAATTTTAATACAACAATGCGTTGCAGCACCTTCAGGGGTGTCTGAATGTGCATCATAATATAGTTTTTTAAGGGTTTTCGTCATAACGTGTGATGGCAAGTACTAAGATGCCTTCTAGTAGCAACCAATGAAATGCAAAGATTTTACATAATATCTTGCTGATCATGACGCATAGAGCTCAAACGCAGGGTCACCTTAAATAATTGATTGGGTAAGATTTAGAATAACCACATGCGCCACGCCTTCCATTGCGACAGCTACATCCACCTGGTGTGTGCTGATGCTGCTAGCTTTGATAATATGAAGTGCAACGCATAAAGGGATAGGTGCTGATCGTGTGCAAGTATGGCACGTATGGATGAGCTGGAAGCACCCGTGTCAGTAAGTGCGGTTGTGAACATACACTATACAACATTGCGGCTTATAAGCTTTATCACATCATTATCCAACAGGCTGATACATACAGCTTTTATAGACTTACTTGCTGCAAACGCCGTTTGCAGCAAGTAAGTCTGCAAAGCTCATGGCGGCCATGAGCTTAGGTACGTCCTCTCGCCTCTGGCATTCTATAATCTTTGGCGAACAATTTTGAGGCCGCTAGAGCTGCACCCACCGGCACCGGCATCACTTAGCCACATATGGATGTTTGCAAACCTACGTATGCGCATATGTGCGTGTGTGCCTGTACATCTGTGTGTGCAGGTGTTGTACTGTCACTGTGGCGTGAGTACCGTACTCTCATATAGCTTATGTGCATGCATGCACGTGCCATGTGCCACGCAATGCGTGCGTGCATGCGTGCGGTGTGTCTTGTCGACACATCATATGTTGCATGTGTATATGTGCGTTGTTGCGCGTGTGCACGAGTTCGCCGCACTATGCGGCATAGTGCGCGTGCGCATGTGCATGAGTGTGAAGTCTGGCATGACTTACTCGTGCATGAGTGCCCACGCGTGCGCGCTAGTGGGTGGGCGGGTAGGCGCGTGGGCAGGGGGGCGGGAGCATGCATGAACATGCGTGTAGTGCTTTGATGTTGTTGCATGTGCATGCGGTGGTGTGCATG
This sequence comes from Chlorokybus atmophyticus, assembly GCA_009103225.1. Classification (NCBI taxonomy): domain Eukaryota; kingdom Viridiplantae; phylum Streptophyta; class Chlorokybophyceae; order Chlorokybales; family Chlorokybaceae; genus Chlorokybus; species Chlorokybus atmophyticus. The sequence goes on from RHPI01003156.1 coordinate 39,829, forward strand.
CAATCATGCTTACAACCATTCCATTATGCTCACGACCCAATTAACAAGTATGTAGAGTTGCAACTTGCACCCTCCCGCGTAATTTAATTGTGCGGAAGCTTGCAATGTTCAAATACGTAAGAGAGTTTCCGCATGCGTGGCGCTTTAACATAACATGCCCTTTCTCACCAAACACATATCGTATTTGCCCAAAAACCTCCCCGTAAAAAACATGACACCTCCCATTGATAGGGGGGGGGGGGCTTTGTTTG
>RHPI01003156.1:40137-67554 GCA_009103225.1 Chlorokybus atmophyticus
GGGGGGGGGTGGGGGTTTTCCGGCAAATACAGTTTGCTGTGTGATTCCCCATTTGACAAACACAAAGCATATAAATGACTATCACATTTGCGGAAAGACAGTAAAAGCTTGGCCAAACAGCCTATTATGAATTAATTGCCATTAAGTTGTTCAATAAACAAATAACAAGGACAATACAAAACATCGTACAGTACATCTATGCATGTAGGGCGTATATCTTACATAATGCGTTGTATACGAATAGAATTATAAAGCCGTGTGTGGTGCCTAGCTGAAAATGCGCTTATTTATCTGTTGCAACCTCAGTTTCGTGCGCAATTGTTGTGATTGAATCCCTTTCTTACCCGCTACGAATGTCGTTATTTCATTATATTTATACGTTATATGCTTATCATGAACATTGGAATCGGATTACATCCTCAGCTCAAGCTTATCATTTGATATATTGATTAAACCTTATTGCCCCAAAAACTATATTAAACGAGTAACGCGTACAACTTAATATGTGAGCTTTGTATGCATGATTATACCTTATATATGAGCTTATGTGACACATATTGCAAGCTTTATATCACTAGCATTGCACACCACAACACTCAGCATCCCCGCCCTCTGCCTTGCCTTGCTGCTGTTGCTGCGATCCATGCTACCGGTCCAACCTCCAGTCATGTGCGCACATGTCTGCTTACCTTGCCACCTTGAACTTGCTTCACCACCCCTCCCCTGCCTTGCTGCTCCTCCCTCCGCCCCTCTGGTCACCTCCAGGCTGCAGGATCCAGCACATACCTAGCACACTTAGCTAAGTTTGGTTGCTGCCCCCATAATTGTGTGCTGTTGCCCGTGTGTCTGTTTGCCTTGCGGCTTGCTTGCATGCTCTTGCATATGATTGAAAAGCCTACGCATAGCATGAAAACACACGCACGAGCTACTACTATGCATGTTGTATGCATTGATTGTAACAGCTGTACGTATGAGCATTGCACACTATCTATGCACCATGTACAATTCAGCCTCTATATGCACTATCACACTATCACACTATGATATACACAAGCTCGATGTATGCATAACACGGAAATAGCTGCATAAACTTGAAATGCAAAAAACTTAACATAGTATTACAATGCCCTCACATTTGCTGGAAGAAAACACGCCGCATGCAGACGGTATCCCGCAGCGGGGCCATCCGAGTCCGCAACGCACACGACAGCGACGACTCGCCTCGCTGGTGCAGGTCGTCGCGCGTGCATCGGCGCGTTGCGATGCAGGGCTACGCGACAAACGACATGGCGGCGCGGCACATCACAATCAGCAGGCTAAGTCCCCAAGTCCCATGCGAGAAAACTTTTTCTTGCTGATGTGAGCAGGCTTTGAGACCGAGATAGGGTCCCACCTGGCCTCATGACACTTCATAGGCTGCTTGACGCAATGTCATGTCTCTGCTGAGTCGAGTTGAGTTCAGCGCTTGCACTTCCCTTCGCATGCCCTCTAACAAACAAGACTGATATTACAGCAGCACATATAGTGCGATACTTGTCACACGTGAAGCAATAGAAGAACTGTGGATAACGCTTGCATGCCGTGCTTTGTCGTGCATGGGGCAAGCAGTGCTGTATGCCCCATGCACGGCAACAACAAAGTTTCCTTGCCGCTATGGCATCCAGAGGTGGAAAAAGGTCTCAGCCTTCCCCACTTCTGTCGCTTCTGTCCTGCTGACAGCGACGTGGACAACACGACACTGTCAGTCAGACAGTGTCGTGTTGTCCCAGACGCCGCTGCCGCCATTTTGGGCAGCCTTCACTTTGCTGGTACACTTTTCAGCTTTCAGCAATAGCACTACAGCGCACTTGGAGTTAAGAAGGAGGACGTGTGAAGGCTCTGTACAGACGCCGCCCTCCAGTGCATGCCTGATTGGAAGAGGTAGACTCTCTCTCTCTCTCCCTCTCTCTCTCTTGTGTGTGTGTGTGTGTGTGTGTGTGTGTCCACACAAGCACAGTGCTCACTACCCACCGCTGTCTAGAGCAACACCATGGCGGCAATGAAGACCAAGCCCCTGGTCATCGATTCCCTCCTCCCATTCTCCCTCGTTGTGTTGCTGCTGGTGGCTGCTGCCCCGGCACATGCCCACAACACCCCAAAGCCCTTCATCGTCTTCAACAGTGAGTGTGTTCACAAACGTTGGCACACTCATGCACACAAGCATCAGCTCACGCCTCTTGCATATGCAACAGTTGCGACGTACTTCGACCTCTTTGTGGCAACACGTATTCTGAGCTTCTTTCCCGACGCCGACACGCTCCCCTCCCTCCCGCCCACTTCACCCGTGCACTTCGTGTTCACAGAGGACATCACCTTCCCTACCGGTTTGTGCTTGTCTGTGTATGTGTGAGCGTGTGCACGTGGGTGGGTGGGTGCACACACCCACACACGACTGTGTACGTGTGCACATGCGTGCCTGTGGGTGTGCAGCTGCGTCGTAGCGCGAACGTGCAGCTGCGTCGTAGCGCACGCCAACTTATGTACGTGTGCGCGCGTCTGCACGTCTGTGCGTGCAGGTGTGCGTGTGTGCATGTGTGTGTGCAATTGACTGGCATGTATGCAGCATATAAACAGTGGCTTTGTCGTAACCACACATGTGAATCACAATTACTGCTGTCCGTCCACTTCACGCAGGCAGTGAGTACCTTCATATCCCCAACGTGGCCCTAAGCCTCTGGAGGTCAGTCACTATGCCACCAAGGAGGCCTGTGAAATATTGTGTGTTTGTGTGTGTGTGTGTGTGTGTGCACAAAACATGTTGCTCTCGCAGTGGCAAACCCAACGGCGAGCGCGTGTCCCTGATTGCTGAGGACAGCACCGTCGCCGGCTTCTTCCGCCAGTCAGGCTTTTTCTACCCGAACTTTGAAGCCCACCGCATCAACTTCGTCGGAGCGGTACACACGCACACATACACATAGACACACGCGGGCGCACATGCACGCACACAGACGCATCTGCGTGCCCATACACATAGCTTCACGCGTGCTCATACACACGCATGTTCATGACAATATACACTACATGGAACCACTCAGACGCACATGCACGCGCACGCCGACACATATAATTACACATACATGCACACGCACACGCACACGCATGGGACAACATGTATGCAACCTGGACTCGCCGTGCACAGGGCGTTGCGGCCATCGAGACGGAATACACCCAAGATCCGCCTCGCCCCCAATCGTTGTACCTGAAGAACTGCGCGTTCACCAACAACAAAGCCGCCGTGCACTTCAAGTTCGTGCGGGCGACGGCCACCTTCCGCGACTGCGACTTTGTCAACAATGTGCGTGTGGGTGTGTGCACCCGCATAGTTGGGTCTCTTACAACTGACACTAATGTGTCATACAGGGCAACATTTTTGTTTATGACGATGTGGCCCTGCCGCCAATCTTCCCGGGTGCCCCCACAACTGAGCCCTCAGCCGTCATCACAACCACATGCTGCACGTTCAGCGGCACGGAGGTGCGTGTGTATGTGTACTTCGGGAGCCTGCACATCATCAACTGTGTACATGTCATGACATGGCTCACCTACCTCACTGATGATATCTCGAGTCATAAGACATTGTGTGGGTAACTGATGCTTTGGTTGTTGGGTAGACATTGTACTCGTGGAAAACGACCCGCCCAACAGCCGATGGGACTGTGACGGTGTGTCCGCCGACAAAGTCCATCAAGGTTGGTGTGAGCACTGTTTGTTCATCCAGAGTGTTTATGTGTGTACCCACTTGCTGATGGACTCACTCTTTTTTGAATGTTTCTCAGTTTGGAGAGAATGTCACCGGCAAACGACACTGCGCATGCAAGTAAATGTGTGAAAACGCGCAGGCGAGTAGTATGGCTCGGGGGGCCTGTGAGGGAAGTCTCATTGGTAGTGAGTGCTGATGTACCGGCGCATGTGTTATGCATGCATACTGCATGCGCTCACACTCACATCTTCAGCCACTCTGTCTGCATATCTAGCCTAGCTGTAAACTATCTTGCGCAAAGTAGCTTCATGTGTACCAGCGTGTGCGCGCAGACAACCCAACAATGCAGGTGTAAGCGTTTGCTTGCAACATCATTTGATCCAGCAGGCATTGTAGTCTTACAATTGGGACGCAAGGTTGGGGTAAACGAGGAACTGGTTGCATCAGCACAGCGATAAAACGATTATGGGTTTCAATAGACCCTCAACATTTAATTTGTCGCCAGGTAACAGCAGCAAGGCATCGACATTCATGATTAGTTTATTGAAAAGGTGAATAGGTAACGTTGATACAGCATGAGCATATCTGTGCACACGGCACGCGAGTTGAGAACAATCAAGGGTTTGCGTGGATGTCAAGCTCCGCTCCCAATGCAGCCTGATTCCCGCTTAAGAGCGCACTCTGCCCTCCTGTCGACCTTCAACCCCTGTGGCAGGCAACACAAGAGCACCTCTGAGTACCTCTAAATGCAATGTAGAGGTAAGGTAAGGTTCACACACCATGCAGAGAAACATGCATGCTCGCCGTGTTGGCATAGTCGCATATCTTAACACTTGCCGAGTCAAGACACATACCTTGCAGGGCTTGAGTCTCATGTAGATTAGTTTCCAGAAACTCACTCATCGCATAAATCCACGCTTTGTCAGTAACACCACCAGAACTTCTTGCGTGACAAACAAAGGTTGATTCATCCCATCAGCTCGCACGCGTGAAGAATTGTGGCGCGAGTTCCGGCAGCCACGCTGGGTCGACTTGCGTGACATTGCGTATGTAATGTCGTGTGGTGAGCACGACTTCATCAAACACGACACATGCGGGAGCTTTGTCTTTGCTGCTCCTCCCGAACAGCACGCTCGAGGGGTGTATGCGGACGCTCTGTCCCGTGTGGAGGGACCTGTACGTGACGTTGTCGTGGGGCTCTTTGCGTGCGGCGTTGGCGAATAGACCCGCCACGAGGGCACGCCGGAAGGGCGTGTCGTCCTTCCCGCACGATGAGAGCTTTATGTTGGACCGAGCGCACGCGCTCGTGAGTTGACTGTAAACTGCCTCTGCTCTCCTCAGTGCACGCACGCTGAGACTGTTTGCTTTGCACCACTCCACGTCACGCCCCGCATCCCTGTACCTGCATCATGATAGTTGCTTGTAATGCGTTGGTACGTGTGTGGCACACGAATGCACACGCACACACGCCTGGACACATGACATCGCGCGCGTGCACACGGGCGTGACCACACACACCCACGAACACAACCACACACGCACATACACGCACACAATCTGAACACACAGCCCTTATGCTGCTCTTACCCTTTGAGTGCACACACAAGCGCCCATAAGTCGCCGCCGGTGTCACCAGCCAGCCTGCGTTTGGCTGTGGCAGCCTTGTTGTTCATGCTTGAACTGTCGTCATCACTGTCATGGTCTCCTCGGTCAGTCTCCCGCTTGCTGTCGTTGACAAAGGCGCTGTCACCGACACTCAGCAGCGAAACAGCCGCAATAACCTCCTCCGTACAACCCATATCCCCTGACAAACATGATTCAGTATGGGAGTGTTGCACACACGCATACACACGCGTGCGCACATGCACGCACACACACACACACGCGCACACACAAGCCAACCACGTCCACACCTGCTGCAAGGATGGCCTTTGCCCACTTGGGTTCCACCGGCATTCCCGCCATCTCTCTCCCCGCTTGACTCAGTCCACCCGTCGTTGCATCGATTGCTCCAAGTGCTGCGAGTAGTTCAAGTGCTCTCAGTAGTGCGGGTCTCGGTGGCGGCGCCGGCAGCGGGAAGGCGAGCGGGTCCGCGATCCCCAACGCCTTGAGTTGAAGAACCACGCCGGCGAGGTGGCAACGGAGGATCTCGGGGGCGGAGGTGGCGGCGAGAGCGGAGAAAGAGGACTCGGTGTACAGGCGGAAACAGCGCCCGGGACCGTCACGACCGGCTCGGCCGGCCCTCTGCCTCGCTTGCGCCTGTGATTTGGAATCAGCATTATGCGCAAACCTTACCTGTTCATGTTGTGGGAGGGTGCGTGCACACGCACACGCAGTCACACTAAACACACATGCACGCACTGACGCGCGCGCGCAGGCAGGCACCCACGCACGTGTGAGTGTGTGTGTGTGCGGGCAAGCACGTGCACGCAGTCACACATGCACACGCGTACACACATTCTACCATATGCAAGTGCGCGCTTGTGCGTGTCTTTGTGTGCCTTTGCAAATACCTTTGACACGGCCACCACTGCAAGGGACTCAACCCCCGTCTTGGGATGATACGCGCGCGCCTGAGTTGTTGATCAGTATAGAGACATACATGTTAACACCTGACCCCTCAAAATTCCCTCCCCTCACCTTGACAAGGCCTGTGTCAATCACATAGCGCACGCCCGGGATGGTGACGGACGTCTCGGCAATGTTGGTTGCCAGCACTGCCTTGCGCGTCCCTGCCGGCGCAGGGGCGAACACAGCCAGCTGGCGCTCCGGTGACATGGCCGCATATATCGGTGTCACCTGCCCCACATACAAGCAGACATCCATTCTAACATCATGAACGAAATCACGCTAACTCACACGTGTACGCTTATGCGCATGTGTACATGTGTACGTGTGTGCGTGCATGTACGCTTGTGTACGTGTAGTCTGTATGTGTGCACAATAAATACAAACATCATGTAGATGTGATTGTGTGCACGCATGTGCATGTAAGGCACGCCGACCCAACCTGCAGTCGGAGTGCGGTGTCCGGCATGAGTGCCGCGCGTCGTGCGAGTAGGCGAGCGAGGGCGTCGATCTCCTCCTGCCCGGTGAGGAACGCCAGGATGTCCCCCGGTTCCTTCCCGGCGTCCAGGTGCGCCTGCAGCACCGCCACCAGCGTCGCGTCGAGGTAGTCAGGCTCAGGAGACGACGTGTACAACACCTGCCCACGCAAACATGTTGTGTATGTCACGTAATGGGTTTATCGCATGCAGTTGCAAGCACTGTGATTGGCTGAAGAGTGGAAAACAGCCAGCAAGAAAAGTATGCTAAGTAATCCAAGTATATCGCATGCAAGTGCGTGCTACAAAACCAAGCACATGCAGTCAGAGTTCGCATTGAGCAAAGTGACGGCAATGCAGCACTCAGTTGTGAGGCACCAAGACCTGTAGTGTTACGTTTGCCTGTGCTGATTTGGTAGCCCAGCAACAAAGTGCTGTGTGATTGCATGCTAATGCTCCACATCACAATAACTTCTGCAAGAGCGTGCGTATGCGTGCATGTGCATACCTCGACGGGGTACTGGCGGCCTTGGACATACGCCAGCGCCGCCCCCGGTAGATACTTCTGAAACGCGTCCGCATCCAGCGTTGCCGACATGACCACGATCCTCAACCTATTCTTGTCCCTTCTCCTCCTCCTCTCCTGCGCCTGCTTCAGCACGCCGAGCAGCACGTCCGTTGCCACGCTGCGCTCATGGGCCTCGTCCACAATCACCACGCCGTAGCGACTAAGCAAACCGTCGTCGAGAAGAGCCTCGCGGAGGAGGGTACCGTCCGTCGCGTACTTGATGCGGGTTGAGCGAGTGGTCGCGTCCTCGAAACGAACGGCATAACCCACCTGATGCGTGGTTGTGTGAACAGCATGCGTGTGATGTGTACAGGCGCGGGCGCATGGCTATAATTCACACATGCAGAGAACATTCACACGTACAACATGAACACAAAGCTACCAGCCACTGTGCATGCATATAAACAACCATGTGCGCATGGACTCATGCATTTTTTGAGTAAAAAGCATAACCTGTGCAAACTCATCACCCCAAGCAATGATGTTTTTTATACACCACCAACATGTCACACATGCACCAAGCGAGAGACACACAACCAACATTGCAACCCTCTCACCTCTCCTCCAACGTGACAGCCGCGTTCCGAGGCCACGCGCCGCGCGACAGTCACAGCAGCCACGCGACGCGGCTGCGACACCGCGATGAGGAGCGACTCACCGTGTTGTGGTTGCTGTTGCTGTTTGGACCCTGTGTTGTGGTTATTGTTGTTGTTGTTGCTGATCGTGGTGGTGAGGAGTTCCGGGGCGTCATCCAAGAGGTACTGCGGGAGCTCTGCAGTGGGGAGAGTGATGAGAAGTGGTTATGAGTGGAGTGAGGTAACAGTATATGGCTGAACAGTACTATGCTTACGTGTTGTCTTGCCGCTGCCAGTTTCGCCAATGAGTATGACGGTCTCATTCTGCCTTATCAACCCTATCAGCTTCTCCCGCGCTGCACACAGTGCACGCATCTCAAGGGTGCTCAACATGTGCACACAACATGCGGATGCGCGCATGTGTGCATGGAGACATGTATGTGTGCATGCCTCTGGTATGTGTACGAAGGCACGTACACATGTGCACACACAAAGACACATGCGCGGACGCGTGCACGCACATACGCCACAACAACACCTGTCATTCATGCACGTGTAGTGTGAGCATCGATAAATGCACCTGATGCTATGGGAAGCGAGGCCCGTTCCTTGGCCAGCTTCTGCGCGGCAGACCTCAGCTGCTGCGTTCTGTCTTGTGTGGCGTGGCCGCTGCTGCTGTTGTGGTTGTGAATGCCATTGCTGTTGAATGCTCGCTTTTTGGGGTTGGCACTGCCAACGCCTCCATTCGCAAACCTGCAAGAACGCACAACGCATGTCACGCAAACCAGTGCAAATGGCATGCGAAACATCCAGAGAATGTGCGCGTGCGTGTTGTTTGCGAGAAACACATGCGCATGCGTGTACATGCACACCCACATGCAGACATACATATTGTGAGAAACACATGTAAAATTGCAGGCGTGGACGAAGCTGTTCAATAAAAGTGCACTCAACAACTTGTTTGTGAGAACAAGCAGAAACCGTATGGTTTGCAGCATTGTTTGCAAATACCACAACCCGCCGAAGTAATTGGACGAAGTAGGTTTCGCAAATGGGACATCCAGCAAGGCTAGCGTTCCAGCGACAAAAACAACTTACACAGCCGACAACTAAATGCAGTGCTTCACAGCATCATCGCATGTGTACGTTCGTCAAACATAAGTCGCTCGTTTGGCCAAGCGAGCACACGCACAGCTTGTCAAGTCAACAGTCGCAACAGCTCACCCGCCGCCCCTGCCGGCCATGAGTCCACACCGCAGCGTCAGCCTCCTTCACCTTCACATGCCTCTCCTACTCCACCTCCTACTCCTACTCCTACTCCAGTTTCTCCACCTCCGCCTCGGCCTCCACCTCCGCCGCCGCCTTGCATGCTTCGGTGGTGAAATGTTGCCTGGTGGTCAGTGCTGAAGAAGGAGGTGGAGGCGGAGGCGGAGGCGGTGGGAGATGTTGCTTCAGCTGGTGATTGGTTGGTTTATTTGATCGCAGCGTTGCTCGCTTATGGCAGTAAGCATGAACAATGAACCCAAGCAAGCATGAGAGCTGCGTGAAGCACAGCTGTCTCTGGCTGCTGGACCAGCAGCAAGCGTTGCATTGAGAACAGCAGCAGCAAAACAACTGCAAGTGCCAGAACAGCTGCTGCTGGGGTATGCTGTTCGTGCTTATGCGCTGCGTTTCAATGGCAATGCTCACACTGTTTGCAATTATCAACGCACGCTTGCTATATGATAAGTCGACATGCGGCTGAGCAAACGTCACTTTCAGTGTTCATGCACACTATGATCAACAGCATTCCGCTGCTTGTCATACACTGCAACAAACTTGGCACAAGTGCAATGTGGACTGTAAATGACACAATGCAAGCTTCCAAGGGAGGTCCACTGTCGTTGTAAATATGCAAATGATTGACATGCTGTGTCTATTGACCGCAGATTGAAGTGACTCTGACTTAGCATTGCTGTGGTGGAAGACTTAGCTACAACATACACGCACACACACGTGCACAAGCACACACTCCCCACCCCCCACCAACAGCAACACCAACAATACCCACAGCAACACCAACAGCAACATCAGTAAGATTAACAACAATGAAGCTTACAATTGAAGTGGAGTTGGCTGCGGACGAGTTGCCAGCCGCGACTGAGCTCATAACACAGTTGAGGTAAGGCTGTACAAGTCGGCTTGGTCTGACCTCAGTTATTATGTCATATATTTCGTCACTTGTGTGTTTTGCAATGGCAAAGCAACAATCACAAAACCTCAACCAGGTACCTAACGGAGCGCATGCGAATACGCAACCGCGAGGCGCTCTTCCTCTCGCTGGTGAAGCGCCTCGAGGACGCGCGCCAGCTCAACGCCATCGTAGAGAGCATAAGCACCCTCACCGCCGATGACATCGAAGGGGTATGCATGACAATGATGACAATGGCTGAGTTGCCCAAAGTCGAGTTACCAATCTTTGTTGATGTTTGCAGACTTTGGGTTGCTATTCTCTAACACGTGTGTACATGTGCACTGCCTCCATTGCGTTCAAATAACATGCAAAGCATCTATCCACACGCATGCACGTAAATCTGCAATTGCGAGCACACACATATGCGCACGGGCACGGGCACGGGCACGGGCACGCATGCACGCACAGACATCATGAACACATACTCACGCACACACTTGCGCATGCACTTATGGATGTAGCTGTTTGTTTATATCATCAGATGAGCCTGATGGTATGCGCACATCGGTTGCACTCACAACTTTACGCTTTATCAAACAGACGTGTACAATGCCACACTTGCAGGGGGCAAAGGAGTTGGCAGATGCGTTGGCACTTGTGGCGTTCGACGCTGAGCTCATTGCCAGGGGAGGCTCGACTGTGCCTTACATGAACCTCCTCCCGCGGTAACTGTTGCATTGTTGCATAGCACAAGTACTGATACAATGCCACAACATCTCTGTAACATTGCGTGCATGTGTGCAGGCTGCCGGAGTTGCTAAGGAACAGAGTGAGGGACATGTTGATCCCAAAGGTGACACACACGCACGCACGCACGCACGCACGCTGTGTGACCATTCAGTATCATACACACAGTCGCAAACATTATATCCGCCATTGTGTTGGCAACGCCGGTGATAACCTTCCTGACCATCAAGCGGAGTAAAGATGCCAATAGGGCAGAGTTTTACGCGCAGGCAGAGGCATTCGCCGCACTCGTGAGCCTTGACGTGGTGCCAATATCTGGTGGGGGTGTTTGTTGTTGTTGTTGTTGATGAATGCACAAATATGTACAATGCCTGATGAATGCAACATACTGCTCTCAGGTGCGGTCAGCACGCTCACGGTTCTGTTAAAAAAGCCCGAGACCCAATGCGCGGCGGTCACGATGCTGGGGAAAACCATCGAGATGTGCTTCCCGCTGCTTGAACAGTGCGATGAACAGGTGAGTGTGTCTCAGTATGCCTATTTGATGATAGCATGTGCAGTGTTGTAGATGACAATGTGTGGATACAGGAACAATAGTCAGAATAAGTTGGTCCTTTCATAGCAATGCTTGCGCGCTCGCCCGCGTGTGCATTTGGGTGAGCGCGTGCTTTGCTTGTGCATATGTCACTGTGTCTGTGGCGTGGATACCACCAGACAGTTGTTGCTTGCGTGCAAATGTTGCTTGACAGTCGCTCATCAGCCTGTATGTTGGGTTGCCGTGCGCACATGCAGGGGTTGGCTGGGCTGCGCGCAGCATTGCGTGCGCTCGACAATGACGTGTTCAAGTATGACATTGACTACATCGAGGACAATATGGGCTGGCGTGCGCCGTCCCAACCGCTGCCAACACCCTCATCAAGCTCATTAACCACATCACCACCGCAAACAGCAGCCACCAGTTCTGCGACCCAACATGGCCCCTTCACCCTGCAACACGCGGCCTCGTACTCGGGCCACATCGACACGATCTTTACGCTTGCTTGGGACGAAGCACGCGGTCAGGTGCACACAATACCAATGTTCCTTTGCTGCATCGCATCATACACCTATGTTACTACGGAGTGGATAGATGTCTTTAAGCTGCAACTTGTGTGTGTGCAACGTGATCCGTATGTACATTTGTGTAGCTTTACTTGAATACTCAGTCTGCGCCAACCGTGCTTGTGTATGGCAACCTGCATGACGCATATCAGTGTCATTTCATTGTCAAGCGCGTAGCCTGTATTCATGACATGAAGAACTTGCCTCCTTGCAGGTAATAAGTGGGTCGCGTGATGGCACGCTCACAACCTGGTCACCCGATGGCACCGCATTGGAGGTGACAGAGCTGCCTTCCAATCAGTACGCCTGCGCCATGGACATCGCGCCCATGCACGACTCTCTCCTCGTCTGCGCCGTGCGCAAGGTGTGTTGTTGTGTTGTGGCTGACAGATAGTGTGTTGGTGGCGTTGTTAAGCACACAGTGTTATTGTACAGGATGATCCGTTAGCGATGCCTCCGTCCATATTGAGGTACGTTGCCGTTGGGAGAGGCTCATTCGCCGAGGCGGGAGCTATGCTGTGCGACAACGTGCGCCTCATTCCGTGCATCAAGGTGGGTGCGTGTGTGTTAGAATGTGGCAAGATTGACTGTTGTGCGTGTGCGTGTCCCTTGTATGCACAGTATGTATGCTCACACACGATTAGGTCTTGGGTGATGGAGCAGAGCACTTGTTCGTGACGGGCGAAGTAGTAGCCACTGCTTCTTCAGATTCATCAACCAAATCGACAGAAGACCGTCTTTGCATGTATGACATCGGCCACGGGATGCCCTTCAGCACGCTCACGCCCTTACGCACATACACCGAACACAAGGTGAGCGGGCACGTACACCAACTACATCTACTGAAATATTACTGTGACCTGTCATACATACCAACAGGGATTGATCATGTGCGTGGCTGCCAACCCCGCCAATCCCAACATGTTCCTGTCTGGCTCACGTGACTGCACCGTGCGCGTGTGGGACAAGCGAGTGGAGCACTGTGTTGGTGAGGAGTGTTGCATTTGTGACATTCTTGTGTGTTTTTCAGAAATTCCTTGCTGAGTGTTTGGCGCATGGCAGGCGTGTTGGGCAAATGTGGGGGCACGGTCACAAGCATTGACGCGTCATTGGCTGCACGCGAGCTTACGGTCCTCACCACCGCGTTGGATAAGAAGGTGGCACGCTGGGACCTTCGCGCCCTAGCCTCTAAGGTGACGTTACAACTTCAGTGTTTTACCAACCACATACACACGTATACACCCATGCACGCATGCACGCACACATACACACCATTGCGCGCAAACATCCACCCACCCTACTTCACCCCTCCGCGCACCACATACACTATACTTGCATGTAAGGGTGCATGTTCAACATGTAAGCATTCTATCCTTCTGCGAGAGTTGCACAGCATGGGTTTCAACATTCTCTGGTCTATTTCCTGTGTCACAACAGAGTGGGTCTGTGCCCATTGCGAGCGTGGCGTGCGACGACACGCCTGCACTGAGAGTGGCCGCGCTGGCGGGCGCATGCGACACCGCAGCTGTTGTCAGCACACTCAAGGGCCTACACCTGGTAGACTTCAGGTACGTTGTTGTCGTTGTGGTTGTTGCTGTTGTGATGAGCAGGGTTGTTGTTGTTACCATTGATGGTAACGATGGTGATGATGATGATGATGTTGATGATAATGATCATCATGTTGGTTATCATGTGATTTTGCCCGCTGGCTGCTGTTGTGGTTGTCGATGTCGTTGTGGTTGCCAACAGCTATTGACACATATGTTCACTTACTCCTATGTGTGTGCCTCAGCAGCGGATCCTCTCACCCTACGTGTCACACGCTGTCAGACCGGGACAGCAAGCGCGTGCACGACGTCAAGTGGGCTTCCTCACGCGGGTGCCTATATGCCGCGGGGGAGGACAAGCGCGTGGACGTTTACGCTATGGCCTCCTTGTCATGATTGGTGTGACTATGTTGGTATACTAATAAGCACCAGCATGACGTAATGTATCGGCGCACACGATGGTTGAGACGAGAGGAACGTGTCCGGTGCAATGCAACATGGACAGCAGCCACCCGTACGATATACGCTAGCTGATGTGTGGGATTGCGCGACCCAGTGTGATCCATATTGTGCATTAGCAATAATTTGCGTACTACTGTGCAATGTCACGAGAGAGTTTGATGAAGAGAACTACACGGCAATGGTGCAATCTGCTCTGCAACAATGTCAAGCAATACAGAACTGATGGAAGAACAAAGCCGCTGCATGCCTTGGCATGTGCACTTGTCATGGTTGTTCCACTGTGATGTGTTGCGTGGTCAGTGCTGTTGAAGTTGCTCATTATATGATCCCACCCAACAGAGCGGAAACAATGCCCTTACTACTCCTGTGTTGCTAACCACATCTAATCAAGTGCTACTCGGCGGTTGCATTGGATTACCAGACGACCGCAACAAAAGGGTAGAATAACACACAACGACTAATACATTATCAATCCCAATCTGCAACTCATACCACTAGTAGCAATCACAAGAACTGTCGTAGCTACAAAGCAACATGCGAGTACACACACACACACACACACTCACACACACACACACACGATGATACCGCATCATTCCAATATCAAGCTTGTATACACTACAATTGTTGTGTACATCAGTATTGATTGAACGTACTGAGCTTATCCTTCGAGTGTACATCGTCACTTACTGACTTGCGCTGCCGATTGCAATGCGCTAGTACCATATAACATTTAGAAACGTGACATATGCTACATGTAAGCAGTAAAGGGGCGGCGGCTGATTGCTACAACAAAGGCGGCGCATTTGATGTGGGGATGATTGCTTGTGGTGGGAATGCATGTAACAACACACATGTACAAACTTAGGCGCGAAGAAGGTATTGATGGGGGCGCATATCTAACTGGCGAAACAGCCTGTCTGGGTAAGTGTAAGCACGTGAATGCCTTGAGAGTGTTGTTCAATCAACTTCTTGTGCAGAATACGGCACATATGTCTTTGTGCTTGTTGAGCAAATGATATGAAAGTGATATCTTTCTCTTCCTCAGAAGCAGCCATGCTTTGTTGAAGTTCAGTGAAACAGGTTTATCTATTGGGAACCACATGACGTGCATTTTGTTGTAGTCGTCTGACAATGCCTCAACACTCTGTGCAATGCATTGCAGGCGCAATGCAACATCTGGACAATATGTTTACATGATACAGTATCAACGTTATGTATCAGCTGCGCTTCTCGTATGTGTGATGGCACATGTGCATATGCGCATGTCCATGCATCTGCAGCAACACAGCTGGGTTGTTTACATGCCTCGTATTGCGCCCAAACCCCAACTCACACACCTCCTCTACAACAGTGGTGATACTATTTAAATTGATACTCAGTACTGATGACTCTTACACGTCTCACCTAATTGCTGATTGCTGTTTGTTGTTTCATGCAGATAGAGTGGATTTATTATAATACTCTGTTGCATGGAGGATGCGAGAGATCCGTTCGCGTGTGTTTTATGGCGGGCGTCTCATCGACGAGAGCATATCCGCAGCGAAGCGCACTTTACTGACTGCACGCTACGCCCTCAACACACCCACGTATGGAATGTATTGGTATATCATTGCTGATGTCAATGTCTTTGTTCATCATTACACAAGGTTCTTTGTGGACACGCACAAGCACACGCACACGCACACATTGGCAGCAATGAGAAGGATGGGGCAACAAAGGAGGGTTCAGCCCCATATGCATCGTTCCCGAGGCAAGACAAGGCCTTTGCATTCGCGGGTACGAACCCAACAACGAAACATATACAGAAACACAATCTTCACTCAACTCATACTCAATAGCATCATTTCAGAAATAACCAAACGTTAATGGGTATTGTGCTGAGCATGCGAGTTTGTTTTTGTCGACAGATGAGTGGTTGCGCGATCACCCGACAGAGCGACCCCTCGCGATATTCTCTTATCAGAGGCATTCCGACGGGCTGAGACGCTTCCTCGCCACAACATATGAGGAGTTCTGGCGCAGGTATGTACACACGATATTCACACGCACTTGCTTTATGTCAAGGTCAAGGTTTTTTTTATTTCTTGAGGAAGATGAGATTGTTTTATTAAACGTGCGCTGTGCTGTGCTGGCAGGTACTCTGCGCTGCACGAGTCTCACCGCCACCACTATGAGATCATCCGCGAGGTGCGTGCGTGTGTATGCGCGTGTGCATGTCTGACTGGTTGTTGTTTGGCAGCACACAGAATATGTGCACACGCACACACGCACGTACACGCACCTCCACCCATCCTCTATACTTAACTCCTCTCCCCCCCCCCTCCTCTCTCTCCCCAGTCCTCCCCCTGCCACCTCTACTTCGACCTCGAGTTCGCCCAGTCCCCCAACCCCGCCCTCGACGGCCGCGCCGTGGTGACGGCCTTCCTCGCGGAGCTGAGAGACAGCTTGAGGGAGCGGTTCGGAGGGGTGGAGTGGGAGGAGGGGAGGAGCGTCGAGATGGACTCGAGCACGGAAGGTGGGGGGGGAGAGTGTGTGTGTGTGTGTGTGTGTGTGTGTGTGTGTGTGTGTGTGTGTGTGTGTGTGTGTGTGTGTGTGTGAACTTTAAACTCAGGTCCTTGTCTCCTTCAAGGCAAGTTTTCGAGGCACTTGATCGTGCACTTGCCCGGCTGCGCCTTTGCCGACAACCAACAGATGGGACTCTACGTCAGACAGGTACACAACAACACAAACACACTCCCATCACACACCAACACCCAACACCCAACCACACAGCAACCACCACATACCCACACAGCACACGCTCTCTTTCTCCCTCCCTCTCAGCTCTGTTGGAAGCTGCAAGCCAAGGCTCTGAACGGCGACGCCTCTTGTCGCCAGTTCATGGTTGCCAAACCCGCATCCCAACACAATCAACACAACGAGGAAAGGACGTTCTTCGTTGACACGGGCGTGTACACCCGCAACCGCGCGTTCCGGCTGTACCTGTCGTCGAAGCACGGCAAGGAGGCCAGGCTGAAACCGACGGGAGGACTGAGGAAGCATGCTGGGGTGAGAGTGTGTGTGTGTGCGCCTGTGTGTGCGTGTGCTTGCTGCACAATGCGCGTGTGTGCACGTGTTTGGGTGTGCACGTGTGTGCGTGTATACATGTACGAGCGTGCGAGGCACGCATGTGAGTGAGTCTCAGTATCTTGTCGACATGTGCAGACGCCGAAAGAGCTGTTTATGGACAGTCTCATATGCAAAGTCGAACCCGGTTGCACGCTTTTATCAGCCGAGGGACCCGTAAGTCACCTCTCTCTCTCTCTCTCTCTCTCTCTCTCTCTCTCTCTCTCTCTCTCTCTCTCTCTCTCTCTCTCTCTCTCTCTCTCTCTCTCTCTCTCTCTCTCTCTCTCTCTCTCTCTCTCTCTCTCTCTCTCTCTCTCTCTCTCTCTCTCTCTCTCTCTCTCTCTCTCTCTCTCTCTCTCTCTCTCTCTCTCTCTCTCTCTCTCTCTCTCTCTCTCTCTCTCTCTCTCTCTCTCTCTCTCTCTCTCTCTCTCTCTCTCTCTCTCTCTCTCTCTCTCTCTCTCTCTCTCTCTCTCTCTCTCTCTCTCTCTCTCTCTCTCTCTCTCTCTCTCTCTCTCTCTCTCTCTCTCTCTCTCTCTCTCTCTCTCTCTCTCTCTCTCTCTCTCTCTCTCTCTCTCTCTCTCTCTCTCTCTCTCTCTCTCTCTCTCTCTCTCTCTCTCTCTCTCTCTCTCTCTCTCTCTCTCTCTCTCTCTCTCTCTCTCTCTCTCTCTCTCTCTCTCTCTCTCTCTCTCTCTCTCTCTCTCTCTCTCTCTCTCTCTCTCTCTCTCTCTCTCTCTCTCTCTCTCTCTCTCTCTCTCTCTCTCTCTCTCTCTCTCTCTCTCTCTCTCTCTCTCTCTCTCTCTCTCTCTCTCTCTCTCTCTCTCTCTCTCTCTCTCTCTCTCTCTCTCTCTNAGTTACCGTCTCCGCACGCACGCTTGCCTGTTGCAACGAGTAGTACACCCTCAGCGCATGTTGACAACGACACGCCAACACAACAACATGAATGCGGGGTTCCCGCAATGATGCGAGCGTCGGCTTCGCCGTACCCGGAGCTCGACTTGTTTATTGAGAGAGTGGCGAGTGTGGGCGGCGTGGCAGGTGTGTGTATATTTGCTGTTGGATGTAACTATGATCACATGCGGTTGCATGGTCGTGTCGTATGCCGTATGTGGGTGCACCTGGCTGAGTGTGAGCTTGTTTGTGTTGCGTTTGCACGCACGTGCGTGTGTGGGTGTGAGCATGTGTACGTGTGCATGTGCGTGCATGCGGGTATGCGCGTGTCTGCATGTACACGTGTGTTGCCTGCGTGTGTGCGTGGTTGCAAAGGGCAACCTCTTTGCAACTGCAGGCAAAGTGCGCACGTGGGCGTATTTCCCGGCGCACAACTCCCTTGTGTATAGCATACAGGGCAACAGGTTCTGCGGCAACATCGGCCGCGCGCACAAGAGCAACAACGGCAAGGCCAGAGTCGAGTGCTTCTAACCGTGCGTGTTTGAACACAGACTCAGTCATCACGGTGCGTGTGCGCAGTCATGTACGTGGCGCATCTGAGCGAAGGCGTGTACTACCAGAAATGCCACGATCCCGAGTGCAGAGGTACTAGTTGGTATATGTTGTGTCAAACACGTACTCGCTCACGTGCATTACCGGCTCAAACTCTTTTGTACGCATGTGTGCCATCATTGTTTTGGTGAACAGATTATCGGTCGGAGCCGCAGCCAATCCCGCCCGAGCTGCTCCCCAAAGCGACCGAGTCCGTTGATGCTGTTGATGCTGTGGATGCTGAACAACATGAAGGACAAGGAGATGGTGTTGATGGCGATGACGCGTTCTGGCGTGAAGTGGCCGGCGTGGCCGACCGCACGCAGGAGGAGAAGCTGTGGTGGCAGGTTGGTGTGACACAGTTGTTGTTGTTGTTGTTGCCAGGTCAGATCTCATCGTGTTCAACTGTTGCAGGAGGCTGTGAAGCAAATGGAGTTGCTTGAGGGTCAAAGGGCAGCGCAATAGACTTGGACATCTATCTAAGCCCAGTTTGCAACGGCAGCTGTTGGACATAGATATCATTACACATGAACATTTTTAGACAATGAGGAGTGCGTTGTACATAGTCAGCTGAACAAGTTGCCACAACTGAGCCAGATGTTGCTTGCAACCACAAGCCAAGTGTAAGCTCTCCACTCCATGCAGCATCGCTCGCGTTTCATTCAAAGTCCCTGGACTGTTTATATCAAACCATGTTCAATCAAGTACAGCGTATCTCACTTCAACACTTATGTAGCCTGTACATACACACCTTATCATCCCCAACACACAACTCGCAAACCCAACACGCTCCACCTACTCACTGTAACTGCTTCAACTATACTTTCGATCAACACTAAATTCTGAATGGATACGCCATACAATGTCATCTCATGGCGGGTGGTTGAAGCCCAGAGTGCATCATCTGGACCTGCGGAGCTGCAATGGGATTGAAGTTGTTACTGTTGTGTTGTTGTTGTTGTTGTTGTTGTTGTGTCGTCATCATGGACATCATCCCCGTGGTGGGTTGCAGCGGGTGCTGCAGGCGTATCATCAGCTCGCGGTTCTCTTGAGCCAACGCGCAGCAGTTGCAGAAGAACGACACGAGGCAGTCGTGGCAAGGCGTCGCCTGCGTGAGGGGGGGAGTGTGACAATGTGGGCACGAGGACGGGGTGTGTATACGTGTGCGCGTGGCATGTGCACTGTATCTGCTGTCTGCTTTGCACACGAGTCCGGAAGTGCACAGCCATCACCGCACCGTGTGGGTGCAAAGTGTGTGTGTGCGTGTGACAGCTTGCCTTGAAACACATACACGCACACTCGCGCACACGTCCACGCAAGACCACCAAACAGCATTCTCTCTCACCGGCAGTTTGTACTTGTCCCTCAGCTGTCTCCTCGACACCCACTGCGTTATCCACGCCAGCGGCGGGCAGAGCGGCAGTCCGAATACGGCGGCGACGGCCGTCAGTAGTCCACCCAAAGCGAAGTGGAGGGCGCAGGCGCCGACGCAGCTGCCGTGACAGACGCCGCTGGGACCCTGCATCTGGACGTTGAGGCCGTACTGGCAGGAGGGGCAGCAGCAGGCGAAAACGCCTGCGGGAGGGAGGGGGAGGCGTGTGCGGTGTGCACTTAGGTGTACATGTGGCAAGCGTGCACGCACGTGCCTGTCTGCATCTGCTGATGTGTGCGTGCGCACGTAGACAGCTGTCTGCCGGCATGCTTGCTGAGGCATAGCTGGGTGTGCATGTGCATGTCTGCTTGTGCATGCACGCAGGCATGTGTCTTCTCGTGAGTGCACACGTGCGCATTTGGATGTGCGAATGCGTGCATGCGTACGTGCATCCACGCCTGTAACCACACACACGCACACGTTCACCAAACTGCTCTGATCTTGCTTACACAGCCCACATCCCCCCGGTTCGGCGCAGCAGTCGTACAAGTCGCGTTGCCAGTCCCCCTCATTGACCGGGCCGAACGGCAGGACGATGGAGGCGACGCCGGGAGGCAGTTGCTGCTGCTGTAGCTGTTGTTGGTGTTGTTGGTTGAAACTGGAGGAGGGCTGCGGAGGAGGGGGGAAGTAGGAGGAAGAGAGGGGAGGGGAGTAGGAGCTGGCTACCTGTGTGGCGAGGTGTGTGTTGTGATGTGTGTTTATGTGCGTATGAGGGTGTGAGTGTGTGCATGCGCGTGCGCGTGTGAATATGTGAATATGGGTGTATAGTGTTGCGTATGCATATCTAATTGCCTACCTGTGGGTACGGTTTTAGGTACGGGTCCTGAGGTTGTTGCGGAGGGTATATCGCGTACGGTGCATGATTTGGATGTTGGTCTTGGTGTTGCTGATGCGGGTAGTGTGCTGCTTGAGGCTGCTCCTGTTGGGCATAAGGAGCCTGCGCCCGTGTGTGTCATGAGTACTCACACCCAAGTATTCACACACCAACTCACTAACTCGCACGCTTGTAAAGACAGCAGCCATGCGCAGCACCAACTTCACCAAACCAAACACAGCCTCAAACGCTTTGGAACAAGATGGTAAACTCAAGCTAACTCCTTGAAACAAACACAACGTTGGCGTTGTAATTCAGGATTCCAGGCAATATCACACGAGCATTCAATGTGACTAGCGGAGATACATGAACAGCAACAACACACGCAGAACGCATTGGATTGCAACAAACAGCTTACGCGTACACATGCACAGCCACACACATTGACAAGCAACATCTGTGGAACACAGCATAGGCACGTGTCCTAATTACACTACGTACTGTACCCATGCGTGCGGCGGTCCCGCTTCAGCCTGGAAGTGGCCGCCGTGCTGGTACTGGTAGCCGTCACCGTCGGGCGGCGGCGGCTGCGCCATTGCCCTCCCCTTCCTCCTCCTCCTCCTCCGCCGCCGCCTGCTTGTGCTCCTCGCTACCGTCACACATTGCCACGTGTCGAGGCCGCGCGTCGCTTAACGACGAACCGGCAATGTACCGTACCGTGGAGCCACGGTACACCTTTGACCTGTCGCGTCTGCTGTGTCGCTTCTCTCGTCACGCTGATTGCGAGTGCCGTAACGACCGTGACGTAAAGCATGCCGCGTGATTATCATTCTGAGGAAGGAAGGAAGGAAAGTCGTATGCACCCGTTGGCAACGGTCGGATTCGTGCGGGAGGCATAACTTCCGCTATGCACAGCCGATCCTTCCTTGTGTGGCGGAAGCTTGTTGCCGCTGGTACCTCACAAGGCGCAAGAGGCTTACGTTGGCAAGGCCGCCGCCGCCGCCGCCGCCGCCGCCGCCTCAGCAGCAGCAGCAGCAGCAGGAGGACCCTATTCCCCTTATCGTTGCTGGTTTGTGCTTGCTGCTTGCTGAGTGTTCTCTTGCCATTTGCCAGCCAGTCGTGCTGCACTGATACGCACTAAGCCCACGCATCAGGCATATGCATGCTGGCACTGCTCCCAGAGTGACATGACCGTGACACTCGCACTTTTTTCTTCTGCTTGTCGATCAACCACACGCTTTGCAGCACGTCACACACAACAGCGTTGTCATCAAATACAACTATACACTACTGCAGGAGGTACTAGACCTAAACTGCACGCTGCATCTGTTCCAAAATCTCCCATTGCTGCATTGCAGAGCGAAAGACAGAGACAACACATTGTCAAATAACCAATCCGATGCCAGCGATGGACACGCTTACGGGAGTGTATCCCCAGCGGAAGAGCAGGCCAGGAAGGGACGACGACAGGAGTAGTAATAACTATGATAAGAAGGGCGGGAGCCTTAGGAAAGGAGGAGATGACAACCAAAAGGAGGAGACAACAAGGCCAGAGCGCTCCTCTGGTGAGTGCAAATAGCTCTTGCACGGGCATCAGTGTTAAATACCAGTGTGTTCGGTTTGTCACCCTACTGATGCAGACAGCTTGCATGGTTGCATAATCAAACACTCGCATGCAATGGTATTTTCTATCCTTTGATGACAAAGCATATTCTTGAATGCATGTATCAGCACTGATCCGTTCAATCTGGTTCAAGTGACAACTGCTTTACGTACCTCACGTAATCTGTGACAGAGTGTATCAATACGTCACTGGCAAGACTGGCTGCAGGCAATTCAGAGAGAGCCACAAACAAATGAGATTGAGAATTGATAAAACTTGGCATTGTGGCAGGATCGGTTGATGCGTTGGCGGCAGAGGAGACACTCCGTCAGTTTGATATGGCGGGACGGTTCGGCCCGTGCGTGGGCATCACACGGCTTGAACGCTTTGAGCGTGCACACAAGCTGGGCCTTGATCCCCCTCAGGTTTAATTACGTGGTTGTTGTTGTCTTGGTTGTTGATATGTGCATGTGCACAGTGTCCACGGGTGCATGCATGCGCATATGTGTGCACGTGTGTGTGCATTTGTGTATGTGTGCCACCGGCAGCAAAGACTGCCAGCGCATGATGTGTCACATCCTTCATAGTATTATGTGTTTTGCAGGAGGTGTTTGACTTGCTCATGACCGGGGCAGTCTCGCACAATTGCTTGTGGGAGGAGCGCGTGTGACTGCGGTCGGCTCCCTCTGGCAGCTTCATACCTTCATAAATAGGCGTTGGGACAACCTTGTACAATGGATGAGAAGTCAGTACGCACAGTTGTTTTGTGCACGCAGCTCAGCATATCGAAGGTGAGTGTGTTGTGTTTTTCCTCGCGATGTAGGTCGTGCTTTATTCAGGCACTGTACTTTGGCAAGAGCAGAACAGAAAAAAAAAACATTTGATTTAAGACACTTGACAAGGGTATGCCACTAGTACATGCCAATGTGGTGTGCTGGGGGTGATGAACTCGGTTGTACAAAGTTGCAAGTGGTGAAGTGCAAATGCATTTTGTCTACAACACATCACACTCACCTCTACACCACATACACGACCACCGGGCTAAGCTAAGCACGCGCTTGCATGCTACTTCTTTACTACTCTGACCCCTATCGCCCCCCTGTCAGTCATGCATTGATTCATATTGTATGCATGCATGCACTCAAAGTCTAAATATCTGCGAAATGTGTCGCTGTGCGCATACTCATCAAAGGTAAAGATCAGATGAAACACATGGTGAATGTTGGCATGTGCATTGTGTTTGCATGTGAGCTGTGGATTATATCAGCACGGTCATATGCACCATATTGCATATCTTAGCGAACATAAGAGTTGCAAGTAGCAACTCAAGCATAAAGGAGCCCAATGCAAAGTAAGCAATGACACACGCACAATCTTCTGCACCTATGCTTTGCAAGTGGGTACCTACTCACATTCACTGCTTAAGACCATTCATGTTCTTATGCAGCAGAAGCTTCTGCTGCCATGTTGACCGAGCAATTACAAACATTGCGTTATTATTCTCAATGTTGTAATGCAGTGCTGCATTACGATTGCAGTGGACTACACTTCGCCCTTCACATCTTGACTTGTGTTATTGAAAAAATAAATGCGTTGAGTGTTCATCAATTACTGTGAAACGCAAATGATTGGATTTATTCTACCATTGTTGGTGTGCTGAGGTTGTCTTCTTCTAAGGGTGCAAGCCAAAGGAGAACAAGAAAAATTGTTCACGTTAGCATCGATAAAAAGCAAACCTTGCAAGTAAACGCAGACCATGTCATTTGATTATGTATATTGTGCCATGAATTCATTTGTGAATTTGCAATGTTGGAGAGTTGCTTGCGAGGTGATATGTTGAAACACTTACATACTCTATATTATAGCTCAACTCAACGTAGTGTGAAAGCCGCTCAGGGTCGTTTGATACTTGATTGCATGCATTATGTGAGCAATTAAGCAGTCAACGGTCTTTAACAACATCCAATGCGTCTGACATCTTGCGTTGTAACATGGATTTTACTATCAACACTATACCATGCGCGCTATTCGTGTATCGTATGATAAATATAAATTATATATATAGAGAGAGAGAAAGTCAGATATACATGTATATATATACATATATAGAGATAGAATTAGATATATATGTATATACATATACATATACATATATATGTATATATTCAGATATAGATATACATGTATGTAGATATAAATACACATGTATATATATATATATAGATACACATGTATATATATATATTTTTGTATTTATATATTTTTATATAACGAACACTGCTGAATGTGAGGTTTACTAATACCAATTGCAGCCGCATGTGTCTATAAACCGCCCGTTTACGAAATGCAGGCGGTGAAAAGGTCCTTCTCATAATATGCTTGCGAGTGGTTATCGGCATTGTTACTAACTGTTGCAACAAACACACAATTTGTCAACTTTCGTGTTCAATTGCTAAAAAATTGTACATGCGTTTTACAATGCAAAAATACATAAATGGATATGTATCGTTGAATAAAAACTTGCTATCTTATTGTTACAAACACACGTGTCCATGAACTTTACAATATTGCTATAAGGTTGCACAACTTTTTTATTGCTTATTTTCATTGTCAAAGGGATTATAGTTATTGAAGTGAAAAACACACATACACAACTTAAATTTAGAGTCTTTCACTTGCGGCTTAAATGAACCGCTTGATCAATCAAGTAAAAGTTGACTGTTGATGAAATAAACAATTTTAATTTTTGAAATAATTGCGTGCTTAACGTGTTTGCTATGAAACAATAGCTGCATTGTGAATTACATTGTTGTGTGTATCGGTTGTTGACAGAGTTGCAACAGCGAAGGATTGCAATTATTCATACGACGGGGCAAAGTGAACCCTTGATTACACAAATCCGCAAAATGTTGTGTAGTGATATATGTAATAATACATTAAGTAACTTTATACTCTGTAACCATAACCAAGATTACTTTTTTACAATTCATTAAATGCTGATGTCTGGCACTATGCGAGTTATGTACGAACGCAAATGCTTCAACGCATACTCTACAGCCACGAACTATTCAAGCTACAGTGTAATTGTTAAGATAATGGGTGCAGACGAAGATTATTATCAACTTGCGTGCCAACTGTGGTGTACTCAATGCAACAGCATTGACTCATGACTGCGGCGGAAACTAAACGCCCCCAACTGGACCGTCGCACGAACAGTTCGTGGCTGTACGGTAGTGCTGTTATCATGAGGTACGCAATACTACTGGTACAACTGCCCGCAAGATATTACACTGTACCACTCAAGTACGTGCAAGCGACTTGACGTTTAGTAGGTTTGTCCCTAACAGCTGCTAGGGCCTTAATAACTACGCGACACACCTCGTCCCCGACAAGGCTTGTCGTCAGCAGCGCAACATCTTGCGCAACTGCAGCGAAGGGTCAGGCAAATCTCTGTCACAAAGGAATATGCTCTGTTATGCGGGGGGGCGCCGCCAGCAATCAGTGCAGATCGCAATCTCTGCACCCCGCGTCCCAGACGCGCCGCAGCCCACCCTGTCTGCGCTGCCACGTAGCCCTGGGACTGCGATCTTTCGTCTACCAAGCATTGCATGCTCGATCAGCATCCAGGACTTCCCGGATTTCATGATTACCAGGTTTTTCTGCCTGGGTTAAACCACTTGATTGCCATGCTGGAACACTTTGGCATTTGGCCCTGGTGACTTGCTATTGGCAACCCGCTTGAATAAACGTCTACTAAGCGGCTCGACAGACAGCGTCCTCTTCCGTCCCGTTCATCAGTGTTCCTGCACAAGATCTTCTAGCCTAGAACTGGTCAAGAAGTTCTTCCTTCCTGACCGAGAACTTGTTTGCTGATCTATGTACTGCTACCCATTGAATGAACACAAACCTAATGGGAGGTTGTACACGATATGGAGTTGTCCTCAGGCCTGTCATCATTTTGTGACCGATGCGAGCCGCCGTTTCGCGGCAGGATTGGTTGAGGCTTGCCTGCTCGCAATGGTGGAAAGCCGACCTCAACCGGAACTGCATCCGTGCGCCAGCGTGGCGAGCAGCACCGACCTGGCACCGTACCCGTACTGCACGCTGTACTAGGCTGGTACCGCTCATGTACTAACGCTAAACGAGTGTACTGGAAGCACGCGCTCGGCGCATTTCACTTATGGCGGCAGTCGGGGCAAACCAACGCCAATGGTTACCGCCGTTACGCCATGATGCGGGTGAGAATTGCGGGCGGCATCACTCCACGCCAGACGATGCCACATTCATTCACTTGCCCCTTGGAACTTGGAAGTTTGTGACAGCCGATGAAGCTTCAGTGAGGGAGAGAGGCCGCCAGAAAGGGTCCAACAGGTTCCGAGATTAAACGTTGGGGCAGCGTAAGCAGCCTGCTAAGTCCAGCGGCCTGGACACGACAGGTTGGCTGTGCTAGCATAGAGGCGGGGGCGGCAACGGCAGTGGCGTTGAGGATTTTGTTGTTGTCGTCGTGGTAATCAGAGTCGGCGTGAATGCAGCGCTACGCAGCGGGCTCCGCCTTGACACCGCTGTCGGGCATCCAACCTTCCTCCAGACAAGGCTAGTGTGTACTGCACTCCAGGCTGCCTAGCAGCGGCGGCGGTGTTGTGGAGCTTGTGTGGTCATCGGGCGTTGAAGTAGGGAGGTGTCGTACACTTTCGCCTGGTTCAACATGAAGGCGAGGCGGGTGGGGTTAGACGCCTCCCGTCCCATCGTGAGGTACAGCGTGGCCTCTGCTGTGAAGAAGGGCGAGGACCAGTACGTCGCCCACGCCAAGTGCTACGGGCCCAGGAGCGACGGTTCTAGCATCGAGGACTATCCCTTTTGCTGCTTTGCGGTGAGTGCACGTTCGTGTATGCATACGACGTTGTGGGGTGTGCTCTTGGGCTGATGAAGTGGGAGGTAGTTCTAGTTCTTTGTTGAAGTTCAGTGTTGTTGTTACTAGTAGCTCTCACTCTAATGTGCGAACTCTGTGGACAGCTAAGCTAGCCC
>RHPI01003156.1:67779-99407 GCA_009103225.1 Chlorokybus atmophyticus
CCCCTTTATTACAATCTTGGTGTATGCTGGTGGGTTCTTTGCCCAACTGTGCGCACATGCAGCATGTGCATGCCAGCAGAAGCTGTACCTTTATCCCTCTGTTGTGGCTCATGTTTGCAGTGTTATCGTGGGCAGGTGTTTGATGGTCATGGGGGCAGACAAGCAGCGGAGTTTTGCACCGATGCGCTTGTTGACAACATCATGGGCAGCGTCGCCCTCAACAAGCCCTTTGAGGATGCGGTGCAAGCCGCTGTTGACATTGGTTTCCGGCGTACGCACGCAGAGTTTAAAGCACGCTGTAAGTGTTCATACACATGTTTCAACATATCCAAGCACTTGTATAGTGCATGGAAGCACCCGCGCACACGCATGCTGGCACAAGCAAGCACGCATGCGCGCAGCCGTGCACATGCAGGCAGGCGCACAGGCACAGGCACAGGCACACATGGATGTATGCATCAGACAGACATACTCGCATGCACCCAGGCGCACGCACGCAGGCATGATGCTGGCTGCGCTCAACTGAGACATGCATTGACAGGCGAGCCTTCTGGCACCACTGCAACGATGGTCATAGTTGACGGTTGGACGGTAACTGTTGGGTGGGTTGGGGATTCACGAGCTATCTTGGTGCACGAAGACAGTGTGGATGAGCTCACTACCGATCATCGACTGGAGGACCACCCCGCTGAGCGCCAGCGCTGTGTATCTGCTGGGGCAATGCTCGAGCGGCTGCATACACCAAATGGTAGTGAGGTGAGCCACTCGCACCATCAAGTGGTGCAGACAGTACATGCATGCGTAGTGCTTATGTGTGCATGTTCTGACTTATACCATTCTATAGGTTGGACCGTTGCGCGCGTGGCCCGGGGGCTTATGTTTATCGCGGTCGATTGGAGATGTGGACACAGGGCCCGCAATCATAGCAAAGCCGGAAGTGCGGCAGATTAGGCTACCTGCGTGTGGAGGCCGCATTATTGTTGCCACAGACGGGTTGTGGGATTTCTGTACAAATAAGAAGGTGGCACGCGTAGCAAGGCACAAGACAACCAACGAAGCTGCACCACGCATAGTGAAGGAAGTAAGTCCCAGCACACGCCCTTGCTGCTTGTGTGAGTGGGTGCATATACTGGCGTGAGCAGCTGCTGATGAAGTGAATCATTCACAGGTATTGAGTACGGCCGGATTGAAGGATGACATCACGGTGATGGTCGTTGACGTGTTCCCCCCGCTCCACCCCGCAGCCCGTACTGCCGATGCACCTCTCTTTAGGAGGCAACCAAGCAGGCTGCAGAGAGCGCTGAGCTTCAACTCCGGCAAACAAGTCCCTGCTGGTTTCACTGAGGAGGACTATGCACCTTACAGTGATGCAGAGACCAGCATTGAGTCCAATGATGGGTTCGTACAGGACCGCCTTCTACATGTGGGTTCCGTGTGGTGCTCCGAATGTAAAGCATACACTGTTCATGCGGACGCTGGCGTGTTGGTACGAGTATCTTCCCGCCGCCCGCTCTCTTGCCCAAACCATGGCTATCAGCGCGCGGACGGTCTGCCTCCTTCCCAAGTGGTCGGCTCGCAGCTGGGAGTGGCATCTGCCTGAGTAAGTAGCGCTGAAACAGCAAACAACAAGATACACATCTAGCAGCGTGGCTGCAATGGCATTCTGGAGGATGGGCGTAGCTGCATTACTGTTGCTCTGGGAGCCAGCTGTCACATAATGTACACGAGATATGTAGTAAGTAGCTAAGCGGTGCAGCGTAGATCACCTTCGATCCGCTGCTTACAGTAAAAGTCTGTAACTATGTACAGCCACGAGAGTAGCTTGAACTGTAGGTTACGTTGTTGTGAAGGGATTGTGAAGAGTGAACAATTGGACATGATGTGCTCGGTTTATTGTGTTCTTGATCCTGCTACATGCTGCCCAGTAAGTGTGTAGCTGTGTAAAGTCATGAGAGATCAGCTTGCACAATCAGTCACTGTGCCATGAAGGGGATGCGACGTGTAAACAAGTAGACGTGATATACCCAGTATGTCATGTGCTCAGTGGCGCCGCATTCATCAACACAACATCATGCCTTATTGCTCGCTGTCGGTAGCTTGGTTATTCGCCTAATGACCAAGCAGTTGTATGCAATACACATCTGCGCACCTTCATTGCTGTGCAATTATTGTGGTGATGCTTGCAAAGTCTTTCTGTTGACCAATCTGATAAATAGCGGCAACAAGACTTACCACATGACATCGGTTTAGACATGATGGTTCCGATATGTCGGGAAGCTTGCAGCACTGAACTGCAGCAGTCTCCAACATGCACTTGCAGTATGACAACAAAACATCAAATGCAAGATGGTGCTGTCAAGTGTACCACAGAAGCCTACACTTGTGTGCAAGGCATTCATTGCATGTCTACAATAGTCTTGGAGATTTATGTACACGCTCAAACGCTCATACGCAATGTTTGAAAAGATCCTTGGCGTTGCTTAATTCAGTACACCTAGAGACTAGAGATTAGCTGAGGCATAGTACAGCTTGCACCTCACCACACACCGCGGCGATACCCGCCACACTTTTCGTCGAGTGCAATGTGTGCCATGGGGGCTTGATCAACTGCCCCACATATACATTGTCAACATATGTTGAACCATGAGGAATGCACACTGAGACTGAGAAACAAAAACCACAACACGAAGCAAAGCTAGCATTTGGCTGCGTGCTCTTCAGCAAGTGAGCATACGCATGCCACGAGCACAGCCCCAACAAGCAACACGCAGTGCTGTGGAGGTGTGCAGGATGCGGAATACATGCATGTAAACCACCAGCACACACCATGTTTGATACATGCGACCACGCACACCCTATGCAGGTGTGCATGTACCTTAGCTGTGAGTTGAGCGCATTCATGGCAGCCCGTGCGGCAGCTGAGTGCGCAACCGCTGCGGAGGTTGCCTGCAGGTTGTCCTGAGCAAAATCCGCCTGGGCGTCATCAACACCGCTGCTGTTGCTCGCTCCATCCACCTCGCCGGATTGTTCAGCGCTGGGCTGCGCTTGCTCAAGCTGCTGCCTCTGCTGCTGCTGCTGCTGCTGCTGGTCACACCCCAAGCTCTGCGCAGCAGCTTCGCCTTGCATTGAGTCCGCACCGTTTGGCTGGGCAGCCGAGCTGTCAGCCTGCAAGAGTAACTTGAGCCACAGCAGCTGTTGCACTTGCAACACATCTTGTTGCTCACGTTGTGCGTGCATTTGCCAATACGCTAGATCAATCCTCGGGAAGCAAACAGTACGTGACACACACCAGCGGCAGGTAGGCCATGATCTTGCATGCAACATAGCAAAGCCAGCAAACACAGCTGCTGGCAGATGGGCATGACTGCTCTGTGCATATTGAAAGCAACAACATGCTCTGACCGCAACGCCGAACATTGACATATGCAACATGCTCTGATCGAGCACAGAGACGCGCAGACGCAGAAACGTTGCGAATAGGCACAGCGCATGCAAACACCCTGCATATGCATGCGCTGAGCTAAGGAACCTGTTGCTGGCCAGAGGTCTCCGCCTTGCTCTGTTCAGGTCTGAATAGGGCGGCGCCAGCAGCAGCCACGGCGCCCGCTGCCGCCGCCGCCGCCCCCTTGTCCATGCTCTCCACCCTGCCAGCAACAGCACGGGTATCGCAATGCTAAAGTAGTATCTCGCCAGATACTGTAGATACA
The DNA here is from genome assembly GCA_009103225.1 of Chlorokybus atmophyticus. Lineage (NCBI taxonomy): Eukaryota > Viridiplantae > Streptophyta > Chlorokybophyceae > Chlorokybales > Chlorokybaceae > Chlorokybus > Chlorokybus atmophyticus. The sequence goes on from RHPI01003156.1 coordinate 71,487, forward strand.
AACATGCGGCGTCAGCAATGCATGCCAACTTCTCAAACGGCAATTGTAACGTCGCCGCTCAGTTAAACCGCAGTCAAAAGCAAATGTGGATCTGTGTCGGAGATTTTTTATGCCGCAGGTGGATGAGTCCGATGGTTTTGAGGCCACATATTGAGGCCGTCAACCAACGGCCGTAAGTCGTTCAACACCGTCAATGGACGGTGTCACAGCCGGCAAACGGTCCAAGATTTGCGGCTTGTCCGGTGATGTGTGAATTTGGGTATGGGCGCAGTGGTTGATTCATCATTGAGGGAAACTACAGCTCGCGCAACGCAATTGAGGGAATTGTATACGATTAGGGTTTTGGGCGGCGGCATGGGCGGCAGCGGTGGTGGCCTGGGCATAGGCGTGCGTGTCGAGGGAGGCGGGCTTGGTCGTGATGATTGCAAATGCGGCGGGTCTTGGTACAAACGCGAATGAGTTAGGGCTGACGTGGCCTCCAGTAACAGCCCTGCCCTGGAGCGCAAGCCCTAGTGTGTGAGGATGGAGTGGGGGGCGGTGGGCAACCGGGACAGCTGGGATGGTGAGACCAGCGCTGCCGCCGCCGCAGGCACCGCGGGCACCGTCAGGATCCCTGTGTCTGCCGACCCCGCCGAGTCCGCTTGTGCAGCTGCCCTGCCACCGCATTACGCCCTTCCACTAGGTAACTGTGGCTCGTTGCTTGTGCAATATCTTGCTCCTCGGTTTCAACCTTTGCTAACGTGAGTACAAAATAGTAGAACTGTCTTTATGATGTGCTCGTGCGCTGGCACGCAAGTAGGTGCACGCAGTAGGTAGGTTCGTCTTCATAATCTAAGAAGTTAACAATCTACAGCAATGCTAGGGTTTTTGACTTACGTAAGCGCATAGTGCGTTTGGATTACAGTGTGCAGACACAGCACCATTAACAATGCCACCTCAACAGTGCTGTAATAGTGCACCTGACGTGCATTGCCGTGGCATGTACAACAAACAATCCGCAATGCTGCTTTGTGGGTGTCGCCTGAGGCAAAGATTGGCTTCCACCACACATGCAGTCATATCACAAACAGCATGTCACCGCAGCAGTGCTGTGGCTGTCATATTGCACCTGACGTGCATGGTCGTGGCATACACGACACAATCTGAAGTGCTGCGCTGTCGATGGCGCCTGAAGCAGAAATCAGCTTCCAGCTCACAGACACTTTGCAGGCCTAGGCCTTGCTCAATGTAACTGACAGTCACCTGCGTGTGGCCTTTGAGTAACGTTTGCATGCATAGCGGTTTGGCAGGCTACCTTCTCTACGTGAACGTTTCTGCTTGCATCGTATGTGCAAAACAGCGCCCTATGCCATGCTTGCAGTATTGACAGCATGTTTGTCTGGCAGTGACATGTCATTTTGTGCTGGTCGGTCAAGCATGTATTTCTAGCACCGCTAAAGTGCACCAACTCACAGCGTCATGTATCGTACACTCAGAAGAAGTGCAAGAGCGACTAGAAGACAATGCTGGAGGCACGGGATCAGCAGCTGGAACACGTCCCTTGGAAGATCAAGACATGTCTGGAGGAGCTTCGTATGGTGGAGGCACGCCTACTTCGTCCAATGCACTGCCTGTGAGTGTTCCCTCGCCCATACGTGCTAGGAGCAAACCAGAGAGTGTCGCGGCCACCGCTGCAGACAACAATATGACCGCTGCTGACAACGCTGAAGCTGATGTCCAAAGTGCTCCCAAGGTTTGAACACTCCTTGGCGCTGTTTGCGCTGTCATGCCAGTTGCTGGCTTGCTTGGCTCTGTCCTGAGGTGACGTCAATATTCCCTGTGCACTACACAAACGTGCATTCTGAAAATGGTGCACTGAGGTACCCTCATGTATGTCTTTTTATGACAATGGCGGGTGTCTGCTTTAGTCTTTTCATCTATCCGGCCTGGGCGCAGACTGCATGCTTGTTGCTCAATGCCAAGTCAGCTGGGTGCTTACCGTTTAGTTGCACAGCGACACTGACATGCAATTACCATTCCCGTTGCCTCGTCCATTGGTATTAAGCTGAACAGGCATTGCCTGACTACTCGCAACTCTGCACTGACTGATCGTTGCTGGTGTAGGCACACACAGTAACTCCAGATGATGTGGAGGACGACACGCAAGCTGAAATAGTGGGCCCGGCCATACCTCGCCTTGCAGGCAAGCTGAGGGTGCTGATTGTCTGCACAAACATATGCGCTTCTTGGTGTCCTCCTTCACGGCGTTTCTGGTGCAGCCGTGACAGGAGCTACACGCATACCCTTATCCATGGACACAGTTGAGGGTCAGGATGCAGAAGACCAGGAGGGCAGCAGGTGTGCTGTGATTAACAATGTCAGTGCTGGAACAGCTAGTAAAAGCAATAGCGGTGGTGGCGTGGAGTCACAGGTCAGTCTTGTTGCGGCTGTTGTCAAAACATGTCGGCATGCACATGTCAACACGATGGCAATGTCATACTCAGGGGAGTGGCAGTCCAATTGCTCGTGACAGCCCAACCACCAGTGTGAATGCAACATCCAATTCCAAGGAAGTGTTCACAGGTACGATGCTGTTATCGATAATCTTGACCAGCGCTGATGTAATGATTCCATATCCAGCGTGCTGATTGAATGCTTGATGTTGCAGATCATGACTCCATGGTCGCAGCGACGGATTCAGTTGCTGCTACCACAACAATAGCTCCTGTTGCACCTGTACCACCTTCTGTGAGTCCTTCTGGGGGTTCCAATCAGGCACCTGTTGCCAGTCCCAATGTTCCAGGCGAGGGAGGGAGTGGTCCAGACCAGGATGCACCGTCCTTAGTCGGTGAAAGCTTACCAACCGTCCCGACAGTGAGTGAACCGGCTTCGGAATCTGCACAGAACAGAAGCGCAGGGCCAGTAGCTGATAGAGCCGCAGGGGAGAGGAAGTTGTCTCCGTCCCCTGTGCTTGCACCGGTATATCCTCCCACAGATGGGCCAATAAACCTGCAACTCCCATTGAAGAGGTCGGATCAATTGGAACGAGCTCGCGCCAGGGTAGTTGCAGACAAGTTTGACATAGAAGCTTGGGTGTTCGTTTTGCAAGAGGCTACAGGGTGGCGGATTGATGATGCACGCCCTGTGTATGAGCAACTATTTCTTGTGTTTCCTACCGCTGGGAGGTATTGGAAGCAGTATGTTGAGGCGGAGATGGCTGCGAACAACCGAGAAGTTGTCAAGACGATCTTCAGCAGGTGTCTCCTTGTTTGCCCCTACCTTGAGCTCTGGAGGGCATACCTTCGCTTTGTCCGGCAGGTAGCACTCACATGGTTGATTGTGACTATGCTTCCTACTTGTCCACCACTAGAAAAAGCAAGGCTATGTACAGGCCACAGATGACACTGCAGAAATACGGAGGACATATGAATTCACCTTGGACCATATTGGAGTGGACGTTGCCTCTCTTGTAGTATGGTCAGAGTACATATCTTTTCTGAAAGGTGTCAAGGTGCGGCCAGTTGCACATGTTGAAATGCCTGTCTTTGTTGTATCAGCAACCTGGAGTTGAGCAGGTGACGACACCGGCGGAGGAGTCCAGCAGGATGACATCGATAAGGCGAGTGTATCAACGAGCTGTGGTCCTACCTATCCAGGGTGTGGAGGCCATTTGGAAAGAGTGGGAAGCATATGAGAGCAGTCTCAATAAAGCCCTAGCCAAAGGCCTACTCAACGAGTACCAGCCCAGACATCAAGCTGCCAAGGCTGTACTCAGGGAACGCAGGAAATTATATGACTCTGTACAACTCACCACGCTCGCTGCCCCGCCTCGTGGTACTCCCAAGGTCTGCCCTGGGCACTGGCGTCTTATTGCGTTCGTTGAACAGAGTTTGGGCAGGCGGCAACCTTGACTGCAACTGCCACTTGCATGAAAGTTAGTTGAACCATGGGGGTGTGCAGGAAGAGCAGCAGAGGCAAGCTTGGCACTCCCTTTTGACGTATGAAAGCAGTAACCCCCAGCGTTTGGAGCCTTCTGCGTTAGTGCAGGTACCCATTCCTACTGGAGTTGTGCGGTGCCCTGATGACTGTGCTGACCTCATGTTATTGGTGCTCATGCAGAGAGTTGCTTTTGCATACGATCAGTGTTTGATGGTGTTCTACCATCATCCCGATGTCTGGCACGACTACGCTACATTTCATGCTCTGGACGAGCGCTATGAGGAGGCTTCTGTTGTCTTTAAAAGAGCCATTACGGCCCTACCCACATGTGAGGTCCTTTACTATGACCTTGCAGACTTGGAGGAGAGTAGAGGCAACAAGCAGGTTAGGCTCTGGCTGTTCACCTCCTGCCCCAGGTTGTGGTGAGATTGCTCAGAGCGCTGGTTTGCAGGCAGCGCGCGCTGTGTATGAAGGCATGCTGCAGAGCAACCCATCACCTCTTGTATATATTCAGGTGCAGAATGTGCATGCGATACTGATGTCAGCTGAGTTGTGCTGCCTTTGCTCCAGCAACGCTCTGCACTCTGTTTTTGCCATGCGGCACACACTGTGCCTACCTGACTAGCTGTCTTGTGTTGCAGTGGATGCGTTTTCTACGACGTGCTGAAGGCGTAGAAAGCGCACGCAAGGCATTCATTACTGGCCGCAAGTCACCACATTGCAGCTGGCATTTTTATCTGGCATCCGCTCAGATGGAGTTGACACAAGACAAAGACCCCAAGGTCTGCAATGCATGTTGTGCAACCGCAAAAGCCTCTGACACTGCTACTAACTTATCAAATTATAACAACCGCTCTCCATGTGCGCATTGTTTCCCTCTGTTTTTCTCTACTCTAGAACAGTGTAAAATCGTTCAGGTCCATTATGCTTGCTGTGAACTAATGTTGTTTAATGGACAGTTTGTTCCTATGGCAGGTGGCAAGAAATATTTTGGAGTTGGGTTTAAAAAAGTACATAAAAGAGCCGGAGTACGTTTTACATTATGTAGAGTTCCTGGTCAACCTGAATGATGACACCAATGCACGTGTCTTGTTTGAGCGCGCGCTCAGTGCGATTGCGATGCCGGCTGCCAGACAATTATGGGATCGCTATCTGGCGTATGAGCAAGAACGTGGTGACCTGTCCACCATCAAACAGGCAAGGCTTTTGACAGTACTCGATGACCTTACATGGTGTTGACAAGTTAGTTCTACAATACTTGTGTGCATGTTGCAGGTGCAACGCAGGCGTCGTGAAGCGTACAGGGAAGCAGATCCATTCTTAAGTAGTGACAGCCTGGCGTACACGGCTAGGGCGCATAGGTTCCTAGACTTGTGGCCGTGCCCCCCTGCAGACTTGTATCACTTGGCCCGGCGAGATCCGCAGGCCGGCATTCCCCTCACATCCAGCAAGCCCGCGTCTCAGCCAATCGAGCCAGTTGGGTCCACCAATGGCTTTGCCGAACAGCCCAGAGCTGCACTTCCTCACACACATCCTGTACAGCAGATGTTAGGTACTGCGCATGCATGGACCACATATGTCGCTTTCATGTCTTATCTGTCCAGCCCCATAGAGCCAAGCAGTTGCTGTTTACAAGAAGTTGGTTTTGTGAGTGTAGGTGTCATTGCCAGTATTTTCACTTGCTTTGTACCTCAGGTGCACCGCAAGCTAGGCCACAGTCAGTGACTCCGCCGCTCCCACCCTATCCACCACCTCCCTCAGTCATTCATGGTGTAGCACAGCTAGGTGAGGGCCTTGTCCTTACTTCAAGCAGTCCCTGACTATGATGGCACAATTCCCCAACACTGTAGCCATCAGCCAGCGCAGCAATGGTGATAGTCAATTACAGTACACAGCAGGGCACTGGATCTTATCAGCTGAGTATGATCGCAGGTGTAAGGCCAGTAATGCACATACTCCCCCAGCAGCCCCCTCTGCCATTCGCTGTTGCAAACTTTCTTAGGCGTTTGCCGCCTGCGACATCCATGCTAGGTGAGTGAGCCTGTCAATAAACAAATCTGCTTGCACTTGCGCTGGCGTATTGTGCTCTGCAGACCACAGTGGCAGGCAGCATATGCATGCATGTGCATTGAGGTTCTGGCATTTTGCGTTGCTCGCTACTGCATGGGACGTCACTGAGACATGATGCTGTACAGGAGTCATCCCAGATGTAGACATTGTGATGAACATCCTTCAGCAAGCAGATTTGTCACAACTGCAAGAGCCATCTGTTAAAGGTATAGTGCAGCGATGCGATGCGTTTTCAGGTTGCTTGACAAGTTGCGGTCATGGCAAAGCGCTTGCGGTTGTGCAACAGGTGAACCTACCCACTTCTCAACGATCCCTTCACCAAATCATGGGAAGCGAAAGGCACCGGACACCGCACGTAAGATGATGCCTGTGCATTGCGCAACAACGATGGAAGTGATGCACCCCATGTCAAACTTGACATTGTGCTGCCAAACAGCAACTGGCCGTTGACGTTGAGACTGCATTCTGCAGGTCTACAGGACACCGAGGTGCCCACTGCACCGCGCAGGCCTGTTGCTGATATATTTCGATTACGACAGCAACAGAAAAAGCAGGGCATGGGGACGTTCTGACTACTTGTATTATGTCATTGCTGTGTAATGCGCAATGCCGCATGTTATCACTTGCTTGGGTTAGTGCAGAGACTGCCTTGGTTGTGGCAAGCAGCCAATTGAGTGTTGGCTACTTTCGGCTGGCATCCTGCTTGTAGTTTGACAGTGTCCACTTGCAAGCAGCTTTTATGTTTTGCTTGTTGGAAGCGTGTGGACATGCGGACAAGGACAAAATGCAGCTGAAATCGTGTATGTCCTTGCATGGAGACTCGTGTGGATGCACCCTTATTTGCTTGGCAGAGCTGGTCACACTGCTGCAATGGTTGAGACATTAACAACTATCATGGTCGTTGCTGGTAAGAGAGGCATTCTCCGACATGCAGGGGCATAACGCAAAATACTGGTTGCCACTACGCCGCGTATGCGCATGCACGCACGCACACACAAGTGTTGCCCTGTTTCTACTTTTGCAGCGCCGCACTTGATAATGTTTGCTAGTTGTACATTTTGGCAGAGATGGATTATGGTGTTTTCGTGTGATGGTGGCTGTTAATAGCCCGAAAGCGATATTGAGGAATCTGTGTTCTTTATTTGGCTATGTTGCAATGTGTGCAATTAACTTGTAGCTGCTCGGTATGAAGTTGGTTGCGTTGGACAGACTTTACAGTCGACAAATGCTTGTGATAATGACATTCGGCTTGATGAGTGTAATGCCAAGCTTTCAAGACGACAAGTGGTTGGCTTTGCATGCGTTGATCGTTGTTGGCGATTGCATAGTACAACGTTATCATATGTCACTTAATGTTTTGCTTACAAGCACAGTGTGCAACTCGCATTAGTGGTCGACATAAGTAATGCAGTACGTGTGCACACCCATGATCTTCAGGTGGGGGGCTTCGTGCTTGTAATTGCAAGCACCATTGTCAATAGCCTAACAAGCAAGCTATTGACAACGGTTGTTCATTGGGACGTGCATGGGTCACGCGCATAATATGTATCCTCTTGTCGATAAAGATTGCGAGAATCTCGATCATGTATATGGTATGAGAGATATGCAAGCCGTAACTCGCAGCAAGCCACAAGCATCGACACATGCATAGGGTTTACATCATAGTCAATGACGTGAACACACGCATGCTCAGTGCGCAGACACACGCACCAAAGACTAGGCACAACAAGCAAGCCAACAATTACCCTCGGAGCCTTTTACCCGTTCTACACCACACCAAGTGCATTATGTGCTATGCAAGTGTGATGCAGCAGCGAGAGGCAGTAGCAGAAGCTACCAGCGGCTTAACCAACCTGTGAATCACATGCATGCGAACAAGAAACAAGGCATTTCAACACTACAATTTAACCGGGGGGAAATAGCTTACACACACGCACACACACTATTCTTATCACCCACTAAGCTATGAGTAATGCAAGCGCGTGCAGTAGTGTCGGATGGGATGAGTGGGCAAGTGTTCAATGCAGCAGAAGTAGTAAGGGGACAACCTACAGAAGGAGAGGGGCGTGAGTCCAACTGGTAGGGATAGCATGTGGGAGTGATGTGCCTGTTGTGCGTGTTGTGCTGTGTGCGTGCTGAACCCCGCCGCCCTCAGCTGCCCCCCGCCGCCACCAGCCACTGCCGCAACACACGACGATACGACGCCGCGCATCCGATTGCTGTCTGTTGGAGATTAGAGGTAGCAATGTTGACCAACCACAGGCTGTGCATTCATGTGACATGTGAGTTGATTGCAAGCATGTGACTTGACTTTATATGTGCGGCCACAAAGTGCTCCCCGCACTTCATGTTCACCAATTTACCTAGACTACATATGTATCGCTGATGATGCTGTCCCATTGTACATGTTATCGTCATACGCCATTGCTCAGTCCCCTGCACACTAGCCAAATTAAGTACAAACCCGAGCATCCGTACCAATGCTTATTGGCAAATGATTGCTGCATCCCGGCTGGCAGGTTGTATACTCCAAACAAATGTATTTATGTTAAAACCGTTTTGCTCACGAATACATTTGCACTTTCGCGTGAAGCGCGCCATGCACGCGAACGATGTGTGCGTAATAAACAGGGCCAACCTTTGTCATCCACTTCATCATAAGCTGCAATACATGACCTAACTAACATGCGACCATTGCCTTACTTGATATCGGATTATATATAGGCCAGATGCATCACAATAGCAAGTTAACATAGGCAAGCAACAAAATCAAGCACACGCTTAGCAATGACTTTATTTTATTTTTGTCTCTGCCAGAATTGCTTTTAACATAAGGGCCTTCCAGCGGCCTAGCGCATGGTTGAAGGGTGCCATCGCTAACCACTCCTTGGGTTTGTGCATACATGACCATTGTTGCCATGCTCTATTACCGTGCATTTATGCAGGACGCGAGTTAAAAACCCCTATCTTTGGTGCTGTTGGTATTGTGCTTTGAAAAACGTTGTGCGTGCGTGCGAATGCATGCTCGCGCGTATATAAGAATGTACATGCATGTGTGCATATGCACGTACATGTGCGCGCATGCATGTGCGTGCGCGCACATGTACGCGTGTACGTGTGACTGCTGGTGCGCGTATGCATCAAGCATCTGCAATGCATTGTGCGTTTCTATGACTGGCCCCAACGTGACTTTAGATCTGGGTTCACGACGTGTATTCCAAAATTTCATATTCAGGTTCATTACAATGCCAGTTACAATATTGTTAACAATACATACCATATAAAGACCCACTTTACAGCCGCATTGCCCATATTACATCGCAACTAAGTGAAATGCACAGCAAGGCAACCACTCAACAGTAGATATACCAAGAAGATCAGCTTTTTTAAGAGCTGACATGCACGGCAGTGCTACAAAACCTACAGCGCAAGCGCACGCACAAACACATGCAGATATCCCCACGCCTCCACACGTAATGGTGGTTACACTGGTGTTCGCTGCTTGAGTTGCTTTCATGCACGTATGTCAGCACCGATGGTATGTGTCATTGCACCAAGGTCTCATATGTGGCTTAAAAAGAAATTTGCCCCCTCATAGCTTCGTAGAGCTTGTAGTAACGTGTAGGCGAAAATGCACTACTGCTGTTGCTGGTAGTTGTCGGGTCGAGGGGAGTCGAGGGTCACGCTGTCTCGGACAGCTGCATGGACAGCCATGCTGTGCTGGACATGGTGTGCTGCTGCTGGGTAGTACGGGCAGGTGGAGTCGGTGTTCTCCCTAGTGTACATGCTGTGCTGTAGCACACAAAGTCAACAAGCCACTACTATAGGTAGTGCTGTTTACACAGTTCTTTGCATGAGTGGAAGAGAAATTACACTGTTAAGTGAGGTGAATGAGCAAGCAACACGTGGATGCTATGCCTTGACTGATGCCAACAAGCATACCGCGACCAAGTACACAAAGCTCACAGCAAGGACAAGCACAGTGCACAAGAACATGCACAGGCTCTCACACGGTGAGGGGATTCTTGGAGACCGGGACGGTGTGTTTCGTAGTTCAAGTCGCTTCACAAGCTCTTAGCTTTCTCACTTACAGTGTCACCAGCTGATCCGGTGAACACTGTGCCTACCTATACAAGTCAACTCATGACTGTCCAGAACATAAGCTAACGGTCATATCGAGGCTATTTCCACAGGAAATCCCCACTCGATATAAAACCCGACTCATAACTGAACTCACAACTAAACAGCTACGCGCGGTGCTTATGTAGGCTATGGTCATGAGCTACTCTAGAGACATGACCTAGCTACTGGTTAGAGACGCGCGCGGGTTGTCATGCTGGTAAGCCGGGCGAGGGTCTCGCTGTAGGCATGCCCGATGACGACTGGCATGCTTGGGCGATAGGCATGACAGCTGTCGGGTCAAGGGGAGTCGAGGGTCACGCTCTCTCGGACAGCAACATGGACAGCCATGCTGTGCTGGACATGCTGCTGCGCCACCTGTGTAACGCGAAGCAAAAACAGAAAGAGATGACCTCAACCCTCATGGTGACAAGTGCTTCGTGCAGCTGGTGTGCTGCTGCTGGGTAGTACGGGCAGGTGGAGTCGGTGTTCTCCCTAGTGTACATGCTGTGCTGTAGCACACAAAGTCAACAAGCCACTACTATAGGTAGTGCTGTTTACACAGTTCTTTGCATGAGTGGAAGAGAAATTACACTGTTAAGTGAGGTGAATGAGCAAGCAACACGTGGATGCTATGCCTTGACTGATGCCAACAAGCATACCGCGACCAAGTACACAAAGCTCACAGCAAGGACAAGCACAGTGCACAAGAACATGCACAGGCTCTCACACGGTGAGGGGATTCTTGGAGACCGGGACGGTGTGTTTCGTAGTTCAAGTCGCTTCACAAGCTCTTAGCTTTCTCACTTACAGTGTCACCAGCTGATCCGGTGAACACTGTGCCTACCTATACAAGTCAACTCATGACTGTCCAGAACATAAGCTAACGGTCATATCGAGGCTATTTCCACAGGAAATCCCCACTCGATATAAAACCCGACTCATAACTGAACTCACAACTAAACAGCTACGCGCGGTGCTTATGTAGGCTATGGTCATGAGCTACTCTAGAGACATGACCTAGCTACTGGTTAGAGACGCGCGCGGGTTGTCATGCTGGTAAGCCGGGCGAGGGTCTCGCTGTAGGCATGCCCGATGACGACTGGCATGCTTGGGCGATAGGCATGACAGCTGTCGGGTCAAGGGGAGTCGAGGGTCACGCTCTCTCGGACAGCAACATGGACAGCCATGCTGTGCTGGACATGCTGCTGCGCCACCTGTGTAACGCGAAGCAAAAACAGAAAGAGATGACCTCAACCCTCATGGTGACAAGTGCTTCGTGCAGCTGGTGTGCTGCTGCTGGGTAGTACGGGCAGGTGGAGTCGGTGTTCTCCCTAGTGTACATGCTGTGCTGTAGCACACAAAGTCAACAAGCCACTACTATAGGTAGTGCTGTTTACACAGTTCTTTGCATGAGTGGAAGAGAAATTACACTGTTAAGTGAGGTGAATGAGCAAGCAACACGTGGATGCTATGCCTTGACTGATGCCAACAAGCATACCGCGACCAAGTACACAAAGCTCACAGCAAGGACAAGCACAGTGCACAAGAACATGCACAGGCTCTCACACGGTGAGGGGATTCTTGGAGACCGGGACGGTGTGTTTCGTAGTTCAAGTCGCTTCACAAGCTCTTAGCTTTCTCACTTACAGTGTCACCAGCTGATCCGGTGAACACTGTGCCTACCTATACAAGTCAACTCATGACTGTCCAGAACATAAGCTAACGGTCATATCGAGGCTATTTCCACAGGAAATCCCCACTCGATATAAAACCCGACTCATAACTGAACTCACAACTAAACAGCTACGCGCGGTGCTTATGTAGGCTATGGTCATGAGCTACTCTAGAGACATGACCTAGCTACTGGTTAGAGACGCGCGCGGGTTGTCATGCTGGTAAGCCGGGCGAGGGTCTCGCTGTAGGCATGCCCGATGACGACTGGCATGCTTGGGCGATAGGCATGACAGCTGTCGGGTCAAGGGGAGTCGAGGGTCACGCTCTCTCGGACAGCAACATGGACAGCCATGCTGTGCTGGACATGCTGCTGCGCCACCTGTGTAACGCGAAGCAAAAACAGAAAGAGATGACCTCAACCCTCATGGTGACAAGTGCTTCGTGCAGCTGGTGTGCTGCTGCTGGGTAGTACGGGCAGGTGGAGTCGGTGTTCTCCCTAGTGTACATGCTGTGCTGTAGCACACAAAGTCAACAAGCCACTACTATAGGTAGTGCTGTTTACACAGTTCTTTGCATGAGTGGAAGAGAAATTACACTGTTAAGTGAGGTGAATGAGCAAGCAACACGTGGATGCTATGCCTTGACTGATGCCAACAAGCATACCGCGACCAAGTACACAAAGCTCACAGCAAGGACAAGCACAGTGCACAAGAACATGCACAGGCTCTCACACGGTGAGGGGATTCTTGGAGACCGGGACGGTGTGTTTCGTAGTTCAAGTCGCTTCACAAGCTCTTAGCTTTCTCACTTACAGTGTCACCAGCTGATCCGGTGAACACTGTGCCTACCTATACAAGTCAACTCATGACTGTCCAGAACATAAGCTAACGGTCATATCGAGGCTATTTCCACAGGAAATCCCCACTCGATATAAAACCCGACTCATAACTGAACTCACAACTAAACAGCTACGCGCGGTGCTTATGTAGGCTATGGTCATGAGCTACTCTAGAGACATGACCTAGCTACTGGTTAGAGACGCGCGCGGGTTGTCATGCTGGTAAGCCGGGCGAGGGTCTCGCTGTAGGCATGCCCGATGACGACTGGCATGCTTGGGCGATAGGCATGACAGCTGTCGGGTCAAGGGGAGTCGAGGGTCACGCTCTCTCGGACAGCAACATGGACAGCCATGCTGTGCTGGACATGCTGCTGCGCCACCTGTGTAACGCGAAGCAAAAACAGAAAGAGATGACCTCAACCCTCATGGTGACAAGTGCTTCGTGCAGCTGGTGTGCTGCTGCTGGGTAGTACGGGCAGGTGGAGTCGGTGTTCTCCCTAGTGTACATGCTGTGCTGTAGCACACAAAGTCAACAAGCCACCCTCCCTGGGCTCTGGGGGAGGTTCCAGCTCCAGAGCTCAGCTGCTAGCGCAAGTGAGGAGGGCCGTTGGTACGGCAATCGTCGCACCAATATTCCTCCATGGGTATCGTGTCCGAAGGTGGCTCCAGGCAGTAGCAATGCAGGCCCTTGTTGCAGCCATCGCAGAGCATCACGAGTGCGTCGTCGCCGGCGCTGCCGCAGCGTTCACAGTGTGTGCTGCGCGCGGGACGAGGGTGCTGGATACGCCCGAAGCCGGCTAAGTAAGGAAGGTGACATGGCGCACAGTTCACCATGTTGTCCTTCAACCTTTCTCCGTTTTTGCCAAGGAGGTCCAGCACCCCTGTGGGGTACACTTTGAGTACCTTGTAGACGGTGCGGCCTACGGAGGTGTCAAGCGTGTCTTTGGTGGCTGCCATGCGATAGGCAAAGTCCCCCGCTTGAAACCGCCGTTGGCGCTCCTTGTAGAAGCCGCTGCGTACGCGCTCGTAGCGCAGCGTGTCGCGATGCTGCGCGATGCGCAGGTTGTTGAAGGCCATGGGGACGGTGCGCTGAAAAAGCGCGGCGCGCGTGGTGATGTCGTGGTGCATCCAGTCAGGGTCGTCGAGGTTGTTCACGACGCGATCCACCTCCTGCTGCGCACGGAAGGGGAGCAATGGTGGTCGCCCAAACAGCAGGTAGTACGGGCTGTACTCCCGCAGAGCCGCCTGCTTTGACAATCGATATCTAAGGGCCACCCACGGGGTGGTCATCCCAAGTGTTCTTCTCGTACTCTAGCACGTATTTGCGGAGTGCCTTCTTGATGGTCTGTATTGTACGCTCGGCGAGGCCGTCGGCTTGAGGGTGATCACGCGAGGTACGGCGGTGGTCGATGTAACATTTGTCCAAGAGGGTGTCAAATTCCCCTCTGAACTCAGTACCTTGGTCAGTGATGACCTCGGCGCAGCTGCCAAATCGGCTGAGAACGTGAGAGAGGAAGGCTTGAGACACCCCCCTACTACTCTTGTCGGGTAATGGTACCAGCTCCACCCATTTGGAGAAGTGCTCGATCATGACCAGGATGTAACGGTTGCCACGCGCCGAGGGTGCCAAGTCCCCCAAGATGTCGAGTCCCCATCGGTAAAAGAGACCGGAGATGGGGAGTGGGTGCAAGGTGACGCTACGCGTGTTGAGGATGGCGCGCACCATGTCACACTGCTGGCAGTGGCTGACGAACCCCTGCACCTGTTTTGTTAACCCATACCACCAATATTGTGCCCGCGCTAGGCTGACTGTACGCTTGACACCGAAGTGTCCAAGCTCAGTGTGGAGGGAAGTGATGATGCCCTCACGCATGACCGGTGTCGGCACTTCCTTGTCTTCGTTGTGGAAGCGGCGATACAGCTTGTCACCTGCCCATCGATAGTGACAGGTGCGTTGGGTGACTCGGTCCTTCTCTCGGGCGCTCATGCCGGAGGGAAGCTGGCCCCTTTGAAGAAAGGAGAGTGATGGCTTGTCCTGCCATGTGACCTGGTGTCAGTGGGCGCCAGCTCTGTGTCATCGACGTCAATGTCGGCTGCGTGGGCGTCTCCCAAGGGTGTGGTTGCTGCAGGGCCGGTAGACTCAAGGGCAGGAATCTCCTCTGCCATTGCTGAGGCCGTGGTGTTGGTCTTGCGCCCTGAGCGCAACGCGGCAGCAGCAAACATGGCTGCCATGATGGGGGCTGTTGCTGCAGGGATGAGCTCATGCCGAGCTCCAGTTGCGTCGTTAGTGCTGAGGTGAGGGTTGCGACTAAGGCCATCGGCGTCTTGGTTGGTGAGGCCAGCGCGGTGGTCAATCTCGAAGTCGTATTCCTGCAACAGCAGGGCCCATCGAGCAAGTTTCCCTGTCAGATGTTGGTTGGTCATCAGCCACTTGAGGTGCTGATAATCGGTGATCAGTTAGAACTGTTGACCAAAGAGGAAAGGTCGGAAGAAGGAGATGGCCCACACTGCAGCGAGGCACTCCCCTTTGTAGCTGTTGTAGTTGGCCTCGGCGCTGTTGTTGCTTCGGCTGGCGTATGACACCACCCGCTCCTTCTTGTTCTCATCGTGCTGCACCAGCACCGCTCCCATCCCCAGCTTGCTCCAGTCGGTGTGAAGGATGAACGGCTTGGCGTAGTCCGGACGTTGAAGGATGGGAGCACTGGTGAGCCTGTTCTTCAGCTCCTCGAAGGCCTGCTGTTGCGGCTCCTTCCACGCGAACTCCACCTCCTTCTTCGGTAGCTCGTTGAGGGGCCTTGCGATCTTCGCGAAAACCTTCACGAACCGGCGATAGTAGTTGGCAAGTCGCAAGAAAGCGCGCAGACGTGTGAGGTCTGTCGGGGCAGGGATAGCTGCCAGAGCCTCTACTTTTGCCTGCTGCACATACACACCATGGGGCACAATCATGTGCCCTAAGTACGGCACCTTGTGGGTGAAGAAGGTACACTTGTCGGGGTGTACGGTCATCCCCACTCCCTTGAGTCGTTCCAGCACCGCTTCGATGTGCTGAAGATGCTCCTCGTTGCTGCGGCTGAAGATGAGGATGTCATCGATGTAGCACCGCGCGCAGTCCAGCCCCTTCAAGGCCTTGTCCATGACGCGTTGAAACTTGGCGGGGGCATTCTTCAGCCCATACGGCATTATCTTCCATTGGTACAACTGTCGGTTGCCTCAGAAGGTGGTCTTTTGCTTGTCCTCGTCCTTGATGGCGATTTGGTTGTACCCCTGACGCATGTCCAGGATGCTGAAGACGGTGCAGTCTCCCACATCATCGAAGATACCCTCTGCTGTGGGCATGGGGTACCTGTCTTGCTTGGTCTTGTTGTTGAAGGGGCGATAGTCGCCACACATGCGTCGCTCTGTCCAGTTGCCTGCTGAATCCTTCTTCAGTGGCATGGCGGTAGCTGCTGCGAAGTCCGATGTGGACTCTTCGATAAGGCCTGCATCAAGCAGCGCCTTACATCTCTGTTCCACCAAGTCCTCTTCCAACTTGGAGAGCCTGTATTGCCGTCGGAACACCGGCTCAGTGTCCACCAGCTCGATGTCCATCTGGTACACTGAGCATGTCCCTAATTCCTTCACATTGAAGCTGAATTGGCTCCTCCATTTGTTGAGGAGAGCCTCCAGCTTCTCTCGAGTGTCTTCTGTGGCCAATGGGCCAATGGCATGGTCCCAGGAGGTTGCATTGGCAACCACGGGAATGTCCTCCACTGTCACTGCTGCTTGCTCCTCCATGTGGACCACCTCGAGGGCTGTGTGAGCTGCCTTGGTGTCGGCTACGCGATCAGCCCACCCCCCAGCCAAGTGTTTGACATCCTCGAAGGACACGTGGCGGTCCTGCAATGCGAAGCTCAGCTCCAGCAGCCATACCATGCTGTTCTGGTCCATGGCGCGGCCAAGCAGCTGGCATTGCTGACTATCTGTCAGCGATGAGCCCGTGATGCCGTTGGGGAAGAATCCCATGGTGCGTTCACGTTCGCGTGCGTTGGGTTCCTCCAGCCTGTTGGTGGTCGCATCAAACACCATCCCGTCACCACCGTTCCAAAATGCGTAGGAGCCCGGGTAGGACACCAATGTGGGGAGTGCGCGACGGGGCTGACCGGGCTGGTTGCACGGGTAGAAGTGGTTGTGGTCATGACGCAGGACAGGTTGTGCTTTGCGGCCGGGGTCAAGGATGTCATCGACCAGCAGGTTGCGCGGCCGAGCGCGGCGCGTGTATTCTGCGGTCATGAGTTCCTCCACGGTGGCCAAGTTTGTCCACTTGGCACGTACACGATGTGCGCGCGAGCCATGTCGTGCAGCGTTCACTTTGAGTGGGTGCCCCAGAATGGAGCAAACTTGTCGGTAGCTGGAGGCCACATGCGGACGCTTGTCGTCCTCTGAATGCACATTTTCGATGACGTACCCCAGGGGCCTGGAGATCTGGTGGTGTTGAAGAAGGTGGATGATTCTCATCAGCTCCCAAAACAGCCATGAGCGAGTATTTTCGAGGCCTTGCCCCTTGCCTGCCCTGGAGTGCCCTTGGCATTCCCACCCACCTATTAATAGGTCGACGTTGCCGAGGGACAGTAGGTGATCTCCAGTGATCAGCCGGATGTCCTGTGGCAATGCTTTGAGGCTGCCTTGCAGCGCCGAGAGGGGTAGTTGACGTGGATACCTTGCGTGCAGTTGGCGTAAGTGGTGCTTGAGGACCGTTGCGCGTGTGGGTCTGAGTTGCAGTAATAGTATTTGACAACCTTCACGCCCGTGTTGAGGACCGCAGCAAGAACGCTGCCAATGCCTGCAAACAGCTCCAACACTGTGATGCCCTGTTGCCTGCGAAAGGTGTGGAACTCCACCACTCCGGTGGCCACCATATGGTGGTCCTGCACCTTGATCTGGCTTTGGTAGTTGGGGAAGCGCATGGTGATCAATGGATGGCTGAGCAAGACGTGCGCATCCTGTGCGCGCCAGCGCCGTTTAGCTGGGTCTTGTAATGCTACTTCCACGGTGGCATCCTCCTGCTCCTTGTTGTAGGGGGTGGGAGAGGAGTCGACGATTCGACACGGGGCCGTGGCACCAGCAGCGACTTGCGTCCGAGCGCCGTCGTATGTGGCCATTGCAGCCTCCCGGGTGCGGGCGTGGCTGCGTGTGGCCACGGCAGCCACTTTGCGTTGGGCGCGCGTGTGCGAGACCAATTCGAGAGGCAGGAAACCCTGCACCTCTCCGTCATCCTCATCCCAATGTGGCCGAAACCACGCTCACTCTGTCCAGCAGTCGAGGCCCATACCCACAGGGAAGTTGAAGTCCTGCCCAAGCAGAAAGTTGAAGGAGCCGGCATTGGTGACCACGTATTGCTGGATGATCTCGGTTGTGTGGGTCGGGTCCAGCCCTGTCAACCGAATCAAAAGGCCTCCCTGGTGACTCCCATCCCCTTATCTCGGCTACATGTGGCAGTGTCCAACACGTACGGGCAAGGCACCAAGTCGGAGCTGGTTATGCCGAGGGACCGCGCGAGGAAGCGCCCGATGACGACAGGCTGTGCTTCGGTGTCCAACATTACCCGCTTGGGTGCCAGGCCGTTGATGGTAACGTGCTTGCCTTGGTTGGCCACTATGGCAGCATTGGCGTCAATACGCAGCCTCTTCATACGAGCTGTCTGCGCCTTTGTCTCAGTTGTCTCAACTGGAGATGCTGAGCGCATGGCAGCCAGAGCTCCTCTGCCTGCTGAGTCCGGAGAACCCCCGCCTTGCCCTCTCCCTCTGCCGAACCAACCTTGTCGTGGTGGTTGGTAGACACGGGGGGGCCTCGGTGCTGGAGGTTCCGGCGCTGGTTGTGGTGGCGGCGCAGGTGGATGCCGCCTCTGCGAAGATGGAATCACGCCCGCGGGTGTATCCAATGGCTGTGGAGGAAACCCCAGCGGACCCGGTGTTTGTGGGCTTGCCTCGCGTTCAGCTTGCTCCGCGGCGTACGTCCAGCGGACAGCATGAGCCGCTTCTCTGACCAACGTCCTTTCCCACGTGGCCGTGGGCTCGGTGTCCGTGTCGGTCCAATGATGATATTGAGGCATGGGCTGCAGGTATACGGCGCGTAGTAGCTGTCGCCGCATGTCGTAAGTGATGGTGGGGACTCGCAAGATCCCTGCCATATAGGCATCCCACCTTCCTTGTACCACTCCCACATCGAGCACGGTCATGGCGCGCGCGCGTAGGGTGCGCTGGAGGTCAGTCTGCTGTGCGTGTAGCTCATGAGCAATGGCGATGCGCCGCCGTTGCCGTGCGGCTTCCACCTCTGGCAGCCGCAGCATTGCCTCTTGCACTCCCTCCAGCGTGTCCGGGGCTGTGGTGGCAGCCTCGTCGTATGCTTGCCGAAGCGAACGAACGAATGCCCCCAACCATGATGCTCAGTTGCCAAAGGCAAACAGGGGGACAGCAGGGTGATTGGCAACGAGCCATGTCACGAGACGAGCTCGTGCGGCGCTGCACTCTTGCATCCCCATCATCTGTCTTAACGTGTTGCCCTCAGGCCTGTGCAACATAACTGCTTGCCGGATGAGTGCGGTACGGAGTTGTTGCTCCCCCACCATACCAGCTCCTCCTCGTTGTGTGGTGTCCCCTTGCGGGGTGAGGTACCCTCGCCCTGCATCGCGTTGATCCTCAGGCATGTCTTCGACCAAAAGAGGCAGCAGCGGGGCGATTACCCCCCTCAATTGTTGCGCCAACGCCCTCGCTTGGTCTGCAATAGTTGCTTGGCCTGGCTGTTCGGTGGCGATTGCCGTTGAGTACGCTGTTGTCAGTGCCGTGGAGGCGCTGGCAACATTTGCCGGCGTTACGGTTGGTACGATAACGGCGTGTGCTGCTTCGTACGCCTGTCGGCGCGTCCACGTGGGCATCTTGGTCCGCCCAATAGCGATGGGCCTGTTCGAGGGCAGAGAAACGCTCTTGACGACTGCCTGGAGTGAGCCCCCGGAGAGCGGGATCAGCGCCCGGCGCGATGTCAGACATGGTGACCACGAGGTCTTGTATTTTGTGTCGCTGGAGGCCGAGTGGGTCCAGTGGCGAGGGCTCGAAGTCGATCTGTTGAGGGGGCATGGGTTGCCGCGTTTGGCTGGGTGCGCCCTGCAATTGTGCGTGTAATGCCAGGAACAACTGGATGGCCAGCTCCAATACTGCAGGTCGACGGTAGGTGACCCCGAAGAGACGATCCCTCATCTCTGGTGCAGTGCCGGCGAGGATTTCATCCTCCAGCTGCTGTTGTGTGGATTCCAACAGCGTGTGGTACTCTGGAGTTGGTAGGGGCAAGATGCGATCATCGCGTGCCACGCGCGTGGTGCGTTGCCCCCCTGGTCCATACGCAATGGTGGTGGGCTCCACGTTGCGTAGAACCGACGCCCAGGCGCGTTCTGCTTGTGGCCCGTGTGGCACTTGCTGTGTGACGTCAAGCGCTGGTGGCGGTGCCGTTCGAAGTTCAGGAAGTGGTGCAGTGGGTATGGCAGCACTACTGGAGGCGATGGTGGTGGCACGTCGTCGTTACTGAGGTGGCGGCTGTGAGGGTGGCAGCAGTTGCGGCCGATGTGGTCGCTTCGATGGAGGCAGGAGTGGTGGATTCACCACTTATGAACCCAACGACCATAGACCATAGTTATTGCGGCGTGGGTGCTCTCCATCACCGGGAACAGCGTGGTGCCAAGAGTGCTGACACCTGCTGTCGTGGTCGGTGTGGACGCCGATGGTGTCGTCGACGGCGTCGTCCCAGCGGTGGTTGTGGCTGCCGAGGCAGCACCACTTGTGGCGTCCGACGATGCCGCTGTTGACGACGCGCCAGCTTCCCTGCGCGCACGTCTTGATGGTTGTACGCGTGACGGCGTGGGAGTGTCCCTATCCCGTTTTGGTGCCATCAGTGCCCACCTAGCAGCATAGCAGGCTTGATAGTCCTGCTCCTTGTTCTCCTCCAGCTGTGCCACGCGCGCCATCAGGGCTGCCACTTGGTCAATAGCCGGTGGATTGGTTGGTGCCTTTACAGCAGCAGCTCCAGCGCGAGGACGTCCCTCAGGTCCTTTGTGCTGTGGAGGGCGGTTTTTCCTGTTGACGGACGACATCCAGTCAGCCTGACTCCCATAGACTAAGGCATTGAGTGTTAGAAATGGCTAAGTCCTTGTGCACGTCGCACTTGCAATACGAGAACTGATATCGAGCAGTTGTGAGTCTAGCGCTCGATATCGGTATAGACTGCTGGCGGACACTCAAGACTCCGGACTTGGGAGCATCTGGAAGAGTCTGGCGACAGGCCAGAGCTTCGGTAGAAGTTGCAGAACTTCGTGGCTACTTAGTTGCAAGGAACGTGGCATAGCTTGTTGGAAAGGTCTTGAAGCTGGCTACGTGGAGCAACTTAGAGCACCTGAATAGGACGCTTGTAGAAGGCGCAGGACCTTCTAGAGTAGAGGTGTGTAGTCTGGCTAAGTATATAAGCTAGCGGACTACACTTGCTTGAATGGAATAGTGATTGCTCTTAGCCCAAGCCTTGGCGGCTGTTGTGTTGTATGTGTCATGCCCTGCCCTGCTGCATGTGTCCACTAGCTTCCCCACAATAGGTTATGGGCCCACTCTACGCGTGAGGAGTGCGAGTTAGTGGAAGCGTGGTACACTGGTAGCTGACTGGTAGCATAGTCTTGGGTGTTGACTGGCTGGAGAGAGGCGCGTTCAACCAAGATGGAGTCTAGCTACGACAAGGGGCAGATTGCAAAGCTGGACACTGACAACTACAGTACCTGGTGTGTGGAGATGAAGGCCTTGCTGATATACAAGAGGCTAGGAAGCATGTGGATCCGAAGGCGACACCACCACCAGTTTGAGAGAGGTCTGTATGGCTTGAGAGCTCGCAACAGGGACTTGCCTTGATTGTGTTGAACTGCAAGTTGTATCACTTTCCCATGCTATCTGCATGTGAGGATGGTAAACAAGCTTGGCAGAAACTTGAGTCCGTGTTTCAAGCCAAGAACAACGCAGAGAAGCTGTCACTGAAGAAGCAGCTGAACTCCATCAAGAAGGAAGCTGGTGAGCCTGTCACAAAGTATTTGTCGCGTGCGAGAGAGTTGTGGGCGAACCTTACTGATGTCGGGAGCAAGATGGAGGAGGAGGACGTTGTGCTGGCTGTGCTGAACGGGCTACCATCTGAGTTTGAGGTTGTCACTACTCTACTGGAGACATCGTCAGGTTCTTACCCTGGACGACGTGCTGCCCAAGCTACTCATCATAGAGCAGAAGACAACAAAGAAGGACGACCATGCAGATGCTGTGGTTTTTTACAACAAGTATAGAAGGCCTGGAGGACACGACAAGCAGCTACGGACTGGCAACCGTGACAACAAAACTGGAAGCAGTACTGGTAAACGACATGCCAAGCTGAGATGTCATACCTGTGGAGTGGTTGGACACATCAGCAGAAATTGTCCCAAGCGTTATCAAGATGGAGGCGCAAGCACTAGCGGCAAAGAGAAGGCGTTTGCATTTGCTGCATCATTGGGAAGACACCATGGAAGTTGGGTGATCGACTCTGGATGCGAGAGGCATCTCACGCCACATGTGGAGCTGTTGGAGGACTACACGAAGCTGACTCATCCTGTAAAAGTGGAGGGCTTTAATGGTCATGTGCTGGAGGGCATTGGGGTTGGGAGCGTGAAGCTTTATACCCAGGTCGGTGACACTGTTCATAAGGTCTTGTTGAGGGAGGTGTTGCACGTTCCTGGTGCTGCTGCGAGCCTATTTAGTGTAGCGATCGCTGAGCGCGTGGGAGCTGAGGTCATGTTCAAGAATGGCCGCTGTGAAGTGAAGCTGGATGGGGTCGTGTGCATGGAGGGCGCTAAGCATGGAGGGCTCTACCTGGTACGACAACCTTGTCATATGCAAGCCTTGGTGGTGAAGGAGAAAGAGACTGCGGAGCTCTGGCATCGAAGGTTCGGGCACTTGGGCTACGGCAATCTCACTCGGTTGGTCTCAAAAGATATGGTTGTTGGCATCAACCTGAAGAAAGAAGACTTTGAAACCGCATCAGGTGTGCACTGTGAACCATGTGTGTTGGCGAAGCAGCATCGCGTGCCTTTCCCGTCATCTTCATCGCATAGTCAGCATCTTGGCGAGCTTGTGCATATGGATGTTTGCGGGCCTATGCGCGTTGTGGCGAAGGGAGGGGTAAGGTACTTTGCGACATTCCTCGACGACTGTAGCAAGCTTTCCATCATCTTCCCATTGAAGGTGAAGTCTGAAGTTGCTGGAGCTGTGCGTACGGTCGTGGCATTGCTAGAGACACAAGGTGGCAAGAAGGTGAAAGCAATGCGGAGTGATCGAGGGGAGTACATCAACAACGAGTTGAAGGAGTACTTCGCCAGCAAAGGCATACGCCACGAGACAACGGCACCCTACAACCCGCAGCAAAATGGAGCTGCTGAGCGTCTGAACCGGACCCTGATGAAGCGAGTACGAGCCATGCTCAGCGACAATCAGCTGGAAGACAGTTTGTGGAGTGAAGCTGTCCTTACCGCCAACTATATACGCAATCGGTCACCTGTGAGTTCTGAGCAGAAGACACCGTGGGAGCTCTTCTACGGCACTGCACCAGATGTGAGTGGCATGCGTGTGTTCGGGTGCATAGCATATGCACTGGTGCCAAAAGCTTTCAGGCACAAGTTGGAGCCAGTTAGCCAGAAAGGCGTTTTTGTTGGCTATGAGCCGGGTTCCAAGGCTTACCGGATCCTGCTGGAGAAAGAGCAAAAGGTCATTGTAAGCAGAGATGTGGTGTTCCACGAGGGTTCATCACAGAGAAAAGCGAGTTTCTACCCCAAAGATGAAGATGAAGCACAGGCGCAGGAGTCTTTTAAGTGTGTGGAGACCGAAAGAGGCGCGGCTGTCATCGACATGGGTGCGAAGGAGAAGGACTTGGATGTGGCTAGCAATGAAGAGCGGCATCAGCATCAGTCATCTCGGAGGTACCCTGAGAGAGAGAGAAACGAGCCAGACTTCTTCCACAAGGCACTTGCAGCAAAAGTGCATGAGGACAGTGAAGAGCCAAGCACCTACTTGGAGGCATTGCGGGCACCTGATGCAGAGCAATGGCAGTGAGCTATGGACGAGGAGATTGCGTCACTCCATGCCAACAATACTTGGGTGGTGGAGAAGCTCCCTGCAGGTGCGAAAGCTATCCCTGTCAAATGGGTCTTCAAGGTGAAGCGTGATGGTCAAGGCAACATCGAGCGATACAAAGCAAGGTTGGTGGCAAAGGGCTTTGCAGCAAGAGGGAGTGGACTTTATTGAAGTCTTTGCGCCTGCAAGTAAGCATGTCACCTTTCGGGCATTGTCGGCTATGGTTACTGCGGAGGATCTAGAGATGCATCACCTCGATGTGAAGACTGCATTCCTCTACGGAGAGCTGGAGGAGGAGATCTACATTGAGCAACCACCTGGCTATGAAGAAGGCATGCGCGGTACGGCCTGCAAGCTGATTAAGGCGTTATATGGGCTACGACAAGCACCCCGTATGTGGCACATCAAGTTGACTCAAGAGCTTGAGTCACAAGGCTTCAAGGCATCTACTGCTGATCCGGGGCTCTTCTTCCATGATGAGAAGAAGGTGTGGCTACTCGTGTATGTGGACGACATTATCGTCAATGCTAGGCGGGTGGAGAACCTGCAAGAAACAAAGCTAGCGCTGCAGCAAGCATTTTCTGTTCGTGATCTCGCGGAGGCCAAGTGGTTCCTTGGCATGGTGATCGAGAGGGACAGGGCTGCGCGTACAATTAAGATCAGCCAGGAGCAGATGGTGAAAAGACTTACAGCCAAGTTTGGGATGACTGAGGCAAAGACCAAGTCTACACCTCTGGCGGTTGGTACAAGCCTTATCAAGGCAAAGGACGGGGAGGTACTCAACAAGGCTCAATATCCATACGGTGAGCTTGTAGGCAGCATGCTCTACTTGGCAGTGTGCACACGGCCGGATATTGCACATGCTGTTGGAGTTCTTGCTCGCTACATGTCTGCACCATCGCTTGAGCACTGGAAGGCTGCAAAGGCAGTGCTACGTATGTGGCTGGGAGCGCTATTGTTGGCATCAAGTTTGGTCGCAGTAATATGGAGTTGATGGGATATTGCGACTCTGACTTTGCTGGGGACCTTGATAGCCGAAGGTCTACTACGGGCTATGTGTTCATGCTCAACGGAGGAGTTGTGAGCTTGAACAGCAGGCTACAGCCAACGACGGCGGCATCCACATCTGAGGCGGAGTACATGGCAGCAGCAGCAGCAGTGAAGGAGGCATTGTGGCTTCGCAAGCTGATGGCAGATCTTGAGCATCCCATGGCATGCATCATGATCAACTGCGATAATCAGGGCGCCATCAAGTTGCTGAAGCACCCCATTGCGTCTTCACGCACGAAGCACATTGATGTTATGCATCATTTTGTGCAAGACAGAGTCACCAGGAAGGAGATTGCCTTTCAATACTGCAACACTGAAGACATGTTGTTGTTGGGGTTGTGGCCACCAGCGTTGTTGCCGTTGTTGCGACCATTAGCGTTGTTGCTGTTGTTGTAGCCCCCGTTGTTGTTGTTGTTGGTGGTGGTGTTGTTGTTGTTGCCGCGGTAGCCAACAGCGTTGTTGCCGTTGTTGTAGCCAATAGAGGGCCGCAGCTCAGGGAACTTGAGACAGCATACTGTCTCCAAGTGTCCCGTCTTGTGGCAGTAGTCGCACACAAGGTTGCCGTAATCTTCGGTGCACTCCTTTTGGTAGTGGCCATGTCGACCACACCGGTGGCACAGCACTGGAGCCACAAGGGCAGCATGATCTGACCGTTTATCCTTGTTGTGGATGCCTTGCGGCTCTCGGCTGCGGTCCCGCCGAAGAGGCTCTGCACTTGTGCCTGCCATAAGCCGCGAGGCACTGCGGTTGGTGTCCAGCACCGCTTTCACATACACTGCACGCTTATGGATGGCTTGTGCCGTCTCGAAAGCTTCCTTAAGGGTGTAGCCGAGGGGCCTGCTGTAGTTCAGCATCAGGCGCGTTGACTCACTCAGGGTGGGATCCAACTCGGCCACATACACCACTGCTGCCGCCTCCTCACTGACAATCCTGTAGTCAGTGTCTTTGAGCAACCCTTCCAACCGTGAATACAGTCGGAGAGGGTCCTCGTGGGGCTTCCGTCGAAAACTCCTCCACCTTGCTGTTGGTTTGAGGTGGGAAGGTGCGCCGGAGTGCGGCGTAGAGGTCCTTCAACGGGGAGTCCGACATGGCCGCGTCCACCGTAAGCGCGGGTGCACGCAATGCCACTGAGCCGAGGGTGAAAACACTGCCTCCCGCTGGAGCACGCGAGTTCGGTGTTGGTAGCAGGGGCGTACCCATCTCCAATGCTGCAGCTTGCTGCTCTTCTTGTTGCTCCCTGATGATGGCAGCGGTGCGGTTGAGTATCCTGATCCGGCGCTCGGCCTTCTTGCTTTCGATCTCTGCAGGAGTCAATGAGGCCACTACACAGGGCTTTTTACGCGCGGACCAGTCGTACGCAGCCCGTAGACCACGTCTGGTACGTTGTAGCATACCAGTGCCGCGACTGGTCCGGCATGATCGGACCACCGGTGGTCCGGCCCCGAAGCCCGCCGATATGGTCCGAATGACCGGACCAGGGCTGGTGGCGTGTCCCGCGGCTTGTAGACCGGTACAGCACTGGTCAATACGCGGCCTGAGCAGTAGAACCAAGGCTGGTCGCATGCCCTGCGGCCTATGAGCCAGGGCAGCTGGTACAGGCGTACAGGTGCCGAGAACCAAGTCCGGTTCGTATGCAGACATTGTGAGCACCAGGCCTGTCACTTACCACGCGTCGTGAGAGACAATGGCTTGCAATGACAAATTGAGGCGCGGCCTTGCACACGTCAGCAGAGCAATGAGTACGATACTGTCCTTATCCCGTGCCGAAACCCTAATCGCAAGGTTCGCAAGGAGGCACTGCTTGCGTCGTTCGTTGATGTTAGCGGCAAGCTACTGGGGCTGGAGGCGGCACCGGAGGCGGCAGTGCTGAGGGTATGCCCACTAAATGCTTACTTACGGTGGTGTTACAGCTGCATCACATTCAAGCTTCATGCATTGTATGTTGCTGTTCAGTTTGTAGTCATTAGCATTTGTACAACAGCTGGTACAGCAATTATTGCTGGTGGCAGCGGCTCTTGCTGCCGGTGCTGATGCCGTTGATGCACTGTTATATTGTTTTGTGTTCGTGTTTGTGTTTGTGTTGGCGCCTGCTGCTGCTGCTGCTGCGTTTCTTCACAACAGCACAGTTCTGAGCAGCAGCCACGGCAGTATAGAAGGCTGCTGTGTACTCTGGCTGTAACTCACGACTGGGCTGATTGCGTGCCTTTAATTGCTTCTTGTGCTTGCTTCTTTTGCTTGCGCATGATTCGCTAATCATGAGCGCGCAATCAATCCAGCTGGATTGATTGCGAGCTCGTAATTTGTCAGCTTGCATGCTGGCTTGCTATTGCTTGCATGTTTACTTGCCCGCCTGTTTGTGCGTGCATGCCTGCTTCAGGGGTTGGAATCAATGCGGCTGCGGCATTCTTGGGCTCAACCCAACCTTGGCTTCTGCAAGCAAATATAAATGTTGTTTGCACAGCCTTCATTAGGCCTTTGCACTCTGCAATTCCGCGTGCGCGTGTGAGTGCGCGCATGCTCATGTGTATGCGCATGCGTGCGTGCGTGTGTGGCTGAATGACCACGTGTGCTTACGCATGTGCGAGTGTGTACACTCATTTCTCAACCTGTTCTGCTTGAACTCTGGGCGAAGATGGTTGAGACATTGACGCGAAGCACCTAGAATTCCAGCAGTACAAACTGGCATTGCTCAGTAAGTGACGATTATGTAGCATTATGATGCCACGCACTCGTGTAAGTTGGCACCTTCGCGTGCTAAGGCATGTGGCAAGGCAAGGGACTGTTGGCAGGAGTGTGGCACCGTAAGCAAGACGGTCACCGGTGGCAAGGACGGTCCTTGCCAGCGATATTGGAAAGTTGAGTGTACTCGTGACCGAAGCAAGATGCTGCTGCCAGCAGTGAGCCCATGCAAATGCTGAACAGCAGGTGAGCAGATGGGCAAGGGGAGGACCGAGGGGGAGGATACGTGGTTGCATACGCACACGCATGTGCAAGCGTGCATGTGCTTTTCAGAACGCAGGCATGCACGTCATGTCATGTGTGCACGGTACACACATGCACGCACATTGTTGCAATCAGCTCATAGACCGCACTGGT
>RHPI01003156.1:102536-150514 GCA_009103225.1 Chlorokybus atmophyticus
ATGCTCAGGCGACGATGTTAGCCTGAGCATGCTTGCCGCCACCAGGCCAGCATGACCGAGCCAGCGGCGTGGCCTGGTGCTCTTGGTGTGGAGCACCAGGCCGCCCGCCAGGCCACGAGCGGCGGCCTAACTGCGGTCAGCTGCGGCTCAATTGCAGCTGCAGCTGACCGCAGTCAGCCACCAGAGCACAGTCAATTTCAAGCATTTCAGCCGCTGCTGGTCAGCTTATAAAGTCGGTCCGGCTACAGCCGGCCATAACGCACAATAAACACTGCCAACCGGACCACACCTGGTTCGACTATCTACCGGTATAGATGGGCACCAGCCATGGCTGCTACTTTGCATGCTTGTATGAACAGGGACCATTGATGGTCCTTACACATGATCATAACCGGTCCGACCTCTAACAGTTTTTGACCGGAACCAGCCTTGGTTCGGTTTTTTGGGGGACCGTGGGACAATTACGTACTGTTTGGACCAGCCCTGGTCCCCGCGTGCAAACCAAGGCAGCCGACCCTGGTCCGGACCCCAAGCCGCCCGGGCGTTTTGGCCCTGGTCCGTACGTGCGGACCAGGGCTGGTCCGTGGAAAATATTCCGTGTGCTACCACCTCAACTTTTTCATTCTCTGCCTTCTCCATGGCTGCAGCTAGAGTGAGACCCGTGACTGAGGCGGGCGGGGCCGCTGCTATAGGGACAGTAACCGATGGGCTATGCAGTGACGTGGCGGCCATTGTGCTGGCCAACTCGCCATAGCCATCAATCTTGTGCAACTCAGCGACGGACTTCCACACACCATGTGCTTCGTGATCAAGGTATTGAGCGGACACATGAAACGATACCTCATCTGTCCAGTCCTTGCTCTTGAGGGCTTGCTGCCGCATCTTGGAGTGGAACTTGATGATGAGCTCGTCAAGTGAGGTGGTGCCAGGGCGTCCGGAGAAGCGTAGGGAGTTTGTTGAGCTGGAAGGCTCCATCTCTTCGTCGTCACTGTCCGACGGTGGTGGAGATGCTCGTTGGCGAGGAGTGGAGTGAGAGGAGGTGAAGCCGGAGACGGGGCGTGAGCCTCTGCTGCTACGGTAATCGCTCCCTTCACTTGCGCGCTCGTAGGTAAAGTTGGAGGTTGGGCTCCAGCTGTTGAGGTCCCCTTCTTCTATTGGCGAGAAAGGGGTGGGCCTGCTCATACAGCTGATGCGATGGTGAAAGTGGATGAAGGGTAGAGTGTTTGTGCTCTACAATGGGATCTCCAGTGCTGCTATCACTCAACACACTAGCGCTTGTGCGCGCTATGCGATGACGTGACAACACTGCACTGCAATGTGTACAACTACAGATTGCGATGCTGATGTACAGCCTGCAACTACACTCACTTGAGCAAAGAGGGTGACACTGTAAGTCAACAAGCCACTACTATAGGTAATGCTGTTTACACAGTTGTTTGCATGAGTGGAAGAGAAATTACACTGTTAAGTGAGGTGAATGAGCAAGCAACACGTGGATGCTATGCCCTGACTGATGCCAACAAGCACACCGCGACCAAGTACACAAAGCTCACAGCAAGGACAAGCACAGTGCACAAGAACATGCACAGGCTCTCACACGGTGAGGGGATTCTTGGGAACCGGGACGGTGTGTTTCGTAGTTCAAGTCGCTTCACAAGCTCTTAGCTTTCTCACTTACAGTGTCACCAGTTGATCCGGTGAACACTGTGCCTACTTATACAAGTTAACTCATGACTGTCCGGAACATAAGCTAACGGTCATATCGAGGCTATTTCCACAGGAAATCCCCACTCGATATAGAACCCGACTTATAACTGAACTCACAACTGAACAGCTACGCGCGGTGCCTATGTAGGCTATGATCATGAGCTACTCTAGAGACATGACCTAGCTACTGGTCAGAGACGCGCGCGGGTTGTCATGCTGGTAAGCCGGGCGAGGGTCTCGCTGTAGGCATGCCCGATAACGACTGGCATGCTTGGGGGATAGGCATGACATAGTGTATACAGCAGCATCGATTATGTGTCGCATTATGATATTGTGATATACCACCTCAAAGTGATTGCGTAAGCGTCAATCCTACTTCTTTGATGTTTGTTAGAGCATGCACATACGCGTCCACATACTGACGACCATACACACTACTAATCTTTATACACAAAGCCACATTCTAAGCTGTTTGCCTCGGCCTTTTGGCGGCTGCCGCATTTTGCGCTGAAGCAAGCTGACATCTGCATGCCTGCCTTCTTCCTTAACCAGCTTGCCACTGTCCAGCGCCTCCTCCGCTTCGTCCACCGCCCTGCGCCTTCAAGTAGGGTTTGTTGTAGGGTGCGTTGCGTCACGCTTGTGACGACGGCCACCTAGGCCTCAAGCTTGTCGTTACCATAACGACGGAAACCGTACGCGTCGTATGGTATTATACGACAAGTTGTAACAGCCCGTAACGCCCCATTGATTGATTATTGAATGTTTAACTACTCATCGTAGCGGCAAACTTTGACGATGGCGTCAGTGGCGTCATTACAGACTTGTACTGTAATGTAATTCACAGTACCACGTTTCTACCGCCAATTGTAAGTTGAGCAGCTCGGCACCCGTTTCTCCCGCGCTGACTCGGACTCAGTACTGCACTCCGCTGCTAGGCAGCGGGCAACGGCGGCAGCGGCGGCGGTGGCGGTGGCGGCGGAAGAGGAGGCGGCGGCAAAGCAGGAAGACGAGCAGCGGGACGACGAGTCAGAGGGAAGGGGGGATATCTGCGTGGCTTGTGCGTTTAGCTGGTGTCCGCCGGCAAGAGGAGGGTTTCTTGAAGGCGGGAAGAAGCAACGAAGCGGCGCAGGCTAAAGGCTAGGCTGCCTGTGGCTGTGTGGGGGAGCCTCGGGCCCGGGGAGGGTGTGGTGTGGGTGTGTACGTGAGTGCAGGGCGTGGGTGAACAGTAAGTCCGTGTTAGGTGTGGGGAGATGAGGTAAGCTACGGCCCGCACAGCTGGATGCACGGTGGTGGTTGCTGCCTGTCGCAGACTTAGGCCGACTGCTACTGGTTGGTTGGCCCGGATAGGCCTGGCCGGGGAAAGGTGCGCTTGGATGGGTGTTGTGCCAAACAGGCGGGTGAGGAGAAGGCGGTAGGCCATTGAGCACGTGGGACCTCCTCTTTGGCGCCAATGGTGGCGGACATGCGTGCAATGGGCCTGCTAGGCGCGTTTGGCGCCGGCGTCATAGCTGGCATTGTCGCCTGCCGCTTCTCCGTTGCCGCCTCCTTCTCCCCTGAAGAGAAACCGCAGCCGCCCCGCTTCAGGAGGAAGTCTGGTCTTGGCGCCGGTGCAGGCGGCTGCAACGGTGGAGGAGCCGGGGCTAATGTGCTCGCTGGTTGCGCACCCGTCGCACCCGTCGAGCTTGTTGAAGCGGGGGGCCGCATCTCTTCGCCTTTAGGGGTACGTGCTGCTGTTTGCTCGTGCCTTGCAAGCATCCAATTCCGCAACACATTGCAAGTCAGTCGCACAGTGCACACAGACATGTTCTTGCATGGCATTGCACTTCTTGTTTCTCCCACTTCTTTGTTTACATTGGAGCAAGCAGTTGTGGTAAATGCACTGCATTGCGCTTCTGGCTTCTCCCACTACTTTATTCACGTTGCAGCAAGCAGTTGTGGTAATGGCAGTCGTAGGCAGAACTGGTATGTCACCACGATCAGCTTACACTCGCAGTCCATGTATAGTGCAATGTCATGACGATGTTGCCACTACTACCAACATCAACAATGTTGCGTGGCGAGTCACTGCTCTACTGGGGTTCACACCGCTCCGTGCATGCAAACTGAAGCAAACTCTTGTACTCTTGTTGTATGTTAACATGCAGAGAGCACATTCGTGTCAGTACGTCAATGCTTGTCGCTCAGGGTGTGCAGTTAAAGCGATTGTCACCTGTGACAGTGGTTTTCTTTAACAACATTCTATGAGATGGTTGACAGCACCTCTGATTCACGGGTGTGACACCTTTTCAGAGTTGTGACACAGAAGCGGACACCTACACCAGCCTATTGGAGATCCATCGGGACATCTCTGGTCAGCATAACGTGCAGGACGCCATCGCGTGCGCCATCTCTGCGACATACAGGCTTCTCAACTCCGATCGAGTTTCCTTCTTCCTCAGTACGCACGCAATTGTAAATGATGTATACATACAACCAGCAACCGGGCGACAACATGTGCACTATCGCTTTGTCACCTGACAAGTGATTCAATGAACTGGCCCTCAGCGCTTCGTGGAGGGTTGGGCAAGCGCTCAAACTGTTTTTGCTGATTTGGTTGAGTGTGTATGCATGCGGTGTTGGCTGATTTGCATTGATCTTGCAGTTGATGAGGTGAAGAACGAGTTGTATGTGGCTGTTTCTGAAGATGCTGTGGGAAGGCGGATCCCAATCGGGAGTGGCATTGCTGGCGCAGTTGCCAAGACCGGCAAGCCTGTGAATGTCATGGATGTGTACTGTGATCAGCGCTTCAGCATGGTGAGGGTTGCAGAAGTAGTCGTTGGCCGCCCGAGTGTGTGCCACAATATTTCACCGCTAACACGCCCGCTTGCAGGCATTTGATGCAGTCACTGGCTACCGCACGCGCTCGCTGCTGGGCGTCCCTGTACACGCACCCTCGGGGCAGGTGACCAATCAATGTTGTCATATGTTCAAGTTGTGTACAGTTACCTTGCAACTTGACATGCTGATATCTGCCTTGCAGGTGGTGGGTGTATTGGAGGCTGTCAACAAAATAGAAGACCCCAACCTCCCTTTTGTGAAGTTCACATCCCATGACGAGTTCATACTGTCCTCTATCGCTGACATTGCTGGTGGAGTTCTTGTGAAGTTGCAGATGTATGAAGCTGAACTGTTGGAGCGAAGAAAGGTTAGGGCTTGTTTCGCTGTTGTCAGCGTACTTATGGGGATGAGTTGTCAGTTGGTGGTGTTGTTACCGATTTTGCACGTGTTGCAGACTGATGCCATGCTGGACATGATGAAAGCAGTGTCTAGCGTCGCACTGGAGTTCCCGGCTTTGGTTGAGAAGATTGTTGCAGTGCTTGTCAGGCTGCTTCAGGCAGATGGGGTGCGTGCCTTTTGTGTGCGTGCATTGATGGCAATGCCGCCTAGAGTGGCATTGCCGCGTGTTATGCTTGCCTTGCCAATTGGGATTATGCAGATCTCGTTGTTTTTGGTCGATCCCATCAAGCAAGAGCTCTGGACAGTGTGGCAAGCCCGCAATATGTACGGACGCTGCCAGATAGGAAGGGGCCTGGTTGGTTATTGCGCGCAAACCAAGGACATCATCAATTGGTATGTTGCATCTGTGAGTTTTCAGCTGTACAACCCAAGAACAACAAGAGTCATGGCAAGATGCAGCATGCTGTCATTGAATGGCCAGTATTGCGTTGATTGTGTGTCAAAAACAAGCCAACACTGTCGTTTGACGACATTATACGTCTCTGTGGTGCGGTTATGCAGCCCTGACACACGGAATGATCCGCGCTTTGATCCTGTAGTAGACGCGTTGGTACTGGGCTCCGACGCTGATGCCGCCAGCAGGTGTGTGTATGCATGGACAGATTGTCGCTGTGGTTACAAGTTTCTTCTCCTGGACGTGTGGCGACATTGTGGTTTCATTACTTGAGACTGATTATTGTGCACATTGCCTGCACACCTTTGCCAACATGATCAATTGTGGCAGGGCTCGCACCATACTTTGTCTTCCTGTGTTTGACCAGTTGGGACATCTGGTGGCTGTCATTGAGGCAGTCAATAAACGGGCTGGTAGAGTGTCGCCATTGAGGTACTTGCACCGTCATCCAGTACATGACCTGGCAAAATATGTTGCTAGGCCTGTTGTTGAGATGGCCATTGTCTATGGCAGTTCCTCGGGGTACCACGGTGTCTCACCACGCACAAGCCACAGCGATGCCGCCAACTCTCCGCGCAGAACACGCAGCTTCAAGGTCAGTGCCTCGTGCAGTGTGCCAGCAATGCAATCTAGTGGGCGGCGCCGGTGGAGGGTGGAGGAGGACCTCTATCTGTGCAACTGCAACAGGGCCTGTGTGTGATTACCGACATCAGATCGTTCTTCCTCTCCCTCTCACTGCAGGTTGAGATGGCCAACGGAACCTCTACCCGTGATGTTGTGGCTTCATTGGCGCCATCCGTGGTGAAACCTTTCATCGACCAGGTGCAACTTTTGGCGTTGACACCTGTTAGTGTCAGACTGCCAACACGTTGCGCAGTTGTCAATGTATGTTGGTATCTGTCAACACGCTCACGCGCTCTACTGTCTGATGTCAGGACATTGAGGTGCTGCAGGCAGTCTGCGGGGAACTCAGCGCAGCGCTGTCCAAGAAGACGCTGGAAGCTGTTTACACGAAGGTATTGTTTTCAGCTCATTGCAAACAAGTTGATTGGTGCAGTTGGTGTCCGCGTGTCACAGCCAGTTGCTTAGTTGTTTATGATTGCCGTCTGACTGAGCGGTGTTGCTGCAGCTACTGCGCGATGATGCATCGGTGGACTCATCATTCGTGTCACTGTACTCCGAGCCTGTAGATAGGAGTAATGAGCTTGACTACATGAGTCCGGCAAACGCCAATCGCTGCATTTTTGTAAGCCGCTGAGGAAATGACATGTGCTTGAAAGAAGCTTGTACGCAAACTGAACGGTATGTTTTCAGGACTTGACACAAACCTTCACATTCGATGTACTAGAGGCTAGCGACGAGGAGCTGCTGCAGTACATCGAGCAGATGTTCTTGTACTTTGACTTGTTCTCGAAGTTCAAGGTAAGCCCTTTGCTTGGCATGCGAACATAAATTAAAGTCTGAGCCAAACTACCAGCTGCTTTGTGATTTCCATGCCAAGGTATAGGATTCTTTAGCTGTTTCTTTCATGTGCGCGGCTTTCAGATCTTGCATATGACAATTATAACTGCATTGCAAGCGTCAATGCAAGCTGGTACAGAGTTTGATCTTCAAGGTTGCGCACGATTACATACAAAGACGCACATTATTGATCAGATGTCGATAGGAAGATGTAGTTATAGTGTCAACGAAAGTGTCTAGCATTATTGTAGTTTGCGTGTGCTGAGGCGTTCCTGGATAATGGTTGTCATGGTCCCTGTTACTGCTTCCAGGTTCCCCTACCTGTATTCCGCGCATTCTTAGCTTCCGCCGCGAACAAGTACCGCAAGGTGGCTTACCATAATTTTCGGCATGGCGCTGCTGTATGCCAGGTACAGTTACCTGTACTCCGGGCCCCGTATATGCCATGTGCATGTGCATGTATTGGTGCAGTGTTGGAGTACAGCATACGCAATTTCTTGAGTAGCGATGTGGCTGTGCAGATGGCATTCTACATGTTGGCATCAACGACGCTTTCCTCTCGACTCACGCCGCTAGACATCTTTGCGTGCCTCGTGGCCGCCCTCTGTCACGACGTGGATCATCCCGGCTGCACGAACGCCTTTGAGGTTAATCGAGGCTCTGAACTGGCGCGCCTCTATAACGATGTGTCAGTTCTAGAGAACCATCACGCCTGCACGCTGTTCACGCTGCTCGATGACCCCCAGTGCAACATTTTTGCGTCTCTGGACCAGAAACAACGTGTGCAGATGCGCAAGGTACGTGACCATGTTATTGCATGCGTGTTGGATGATGTGCATTTGTCTGTGCATTTGTATGTGTGCATGTGTGTGTGTGCCATGGTGGTGAAGATTACGCGCTGTCTGCTGCCTTAGTAATACCCGTATGCAGACCATTATCTCTGCAATCCTGGCAACAGACATGGTGCATCATCAATCATCCTGTGATGTGCTCAAGGTGCGTTTGTGCTTCAGCGCTGGATGTCTGCAGCTTCAGCATTTCCCACCGCATTGCATACTAGTCTCATATCTGGTTTGGTATTTACATCTGACATGTAATGCAGGAAGCGCTGCTGAATCATGAAGACCCTCTTTCCGCACCCCCTCTTGATAGCAACCAGTTTGTTATCAATACGGTTCTCCATGCCGCCGACCTCGGGTCCTCCGTGCTTCCCAGAGCCCTCGCTGTGAAGTGGGCCAACCTTATCCTTGAAGAGTTCAGGTCAGCATGCAGCACTTTCTCAGTCTACTCTGAGTGATGAACAAACTTTAACAACAATTATGCATGTTAGTACTTGTGCATGAAAAAGCATGAGCATCACAAGTTTCTGTACCATCCTGCAGGTTGCAAGCAGAGGCAGAACGGCAGTTAGGGCTGCCTATCGCGGCCTTCATGAACCATATGAACTGCGAGCTAAACTGCGCGAGGGTTCAGGTACGATTGAATGTGGTGCCTGTCTCTCTTTCGACACGCTTGCATGTGTTGAGCCCGTGCTGTCCACAAACAGCCCAGCCCCCTTGATGCTTTTGTGCATGCACTTATGTTGTTCCTCTGCAGGTCAACTTTGTCAACTATGTTGTGAGCCCGCTTTGGGGAGCGCTGGCGTCCATATTCCCCGATCTCGCTCCGTGCATGGCCCATCTGGAAGACAACCGGCAGCACTACATACAGGAGCTTGAGCGTTTGACTGTGACGCACCGCTGCAACAGCCACTGTAATTTTGAGGTTGCCCGATAGCAAGCAAGCGTGTGCACACGCACTGTTCTCCCCGTCCACTCCCCTGGAATCCCACGTTGTTTGTAGGGATCAACCTAGGTTGACCCTCACCCAATTTGCTTTCTGTCCTGGTGCTTCCCCCGGTTTGTAAATTTTTATTTTTGTGTTGGATGTGTGGCAAGTTGATTGCAGCCACTGGCACTGCGCAGTCCAGCACTAATTTCAATCGTTCATTGGTGTGTAATCCTGTGGCGTTCGCTTCAAGTGTGCATAGTTAGCTATCACCTCTTAGCTCCTGTGCAGCATGCACTGCATGTTGGAAAGGATGTTGCATGCATGCCATCTTTCATTGGTTATTTGCATCACTGTTATTGCTGGTGAAAACATGCATAACTTGTACACGGGCAGCAGTTGGAAGCAAATGCGCACAACCTGGCGTCAATGTACTCGCTGCGACCAAAGTTGCCATCCTTAACAATAACTTTTGGCATAGGCCCAATGTGCACGGTGCCCCTCCACCATGCATTTACCTTAAGGATTGCGCAGTTTGCTAACATATCTGCCCTGCATATTGCCATGCAGCGCACGTGTCGTTGCTAAGAATGGCTCAGTTGCCATTTCTTGGGTACAGAGCACCATTCTGCTTATAGCTTTCAACAAGACCCTGAGCTCAACATGAGCATAATGTACTTGTGTGTCATTGCACTTAGGCAGCAGTGCTGACACTCTGCGGCGGGACCGTGCGGCAGCGGGAGGCGTCGTGCGCGCAGCCGTCGTACAACTGAAATTGCATCAAGTTCTGTGGGGATCTTGCCTGCGCGTCCGTCAGTGCCACACACGCGCACCGCGTCCCCTCCTGTCCAGTTTTGCTCACCCGTCGCGGCACGCCCTCGTCGCACCACACCTGGCGGGGAGGGAGGAGATGCAAGCATGATGATGATGATGATGGTGGTGGTGGTGGTGCTGCTGTGTGGTTACAGTTATATGTTACATGGTTACAGTCATAGCATGTGTGCACATAAGTGCATGCAGCTGTGCGCTGTGTGCGCTGTGCATGCGCGCACATGTGTGTATGTGTGTCCATGCATGCGTGCATATGCGTGAACAGAAATACGTGCGTGCATATATGCGAATCAGCAATTGCGTGCCCTTGTGCGTGACAATTTCGTGCTTACTTCGCCTCCTTCTGCTTGGCTCCATCGCGTGTTGCAGTTGGGATACTGCGCCGCCTCTCTCTTCTGCGCAGCCATGGCCACGTCCGCAATCCTTGCCTGAGACAAGAACAGGAATCCTTTCAACGACCTCATCCATTGGCTTATATTCATCATATATTGTGTTCTCACCTTTTCCTCCACACTGTGAAGTGCTGCCGTGGGTTCCCCGTGCGCATCATAATAGCGGCCCTGCAGCTTGCCCAAAGGCCTGCACGAGAATTGTTTGACTATGCTTGAAACTCTTGCAGTTACAGTAACACTTATCAAGTACTCACACGTATGTGGTCTCAAAGAACGCCCGCCACTCCACCAGCCTTTTCATCTGCCCGCAAGGACGCATCATACCAACAACTTGCACACGAGACACATGCAAAGTGACATGCCTGCTGCGGCGTGAAGTCCGACACGTTATCGGTCAACCCACCCTCTGCGCACAAAGGCCCACACCACATGCTTGGGTGACACAACAACATTGATAACAACATCATCTTCAACAGACTGACCTGTGAAGTCTCCTGTCATAAAAGCCCGCGATGCATCCCTGCACAGCGCACACACGCAGTTAATGTGGTGTTGTGTGTGTGAGAACGTGTCACACAAGTCAATGTACCTGCCGGTGAAGTGGCGATAGCCCCCTTTCTTGCCGTAAAACTTATCGCCCGCCGTGACATCAAACACGCTCCTGCGCAAAGTCCAACCAATCGATACTCGCACATCCCGTGTGCATAAACTGCCTACACTGCCAGATTGCCTTGTAGAGTACGTGCACATGTGAGTAAAGAGGGGAGCAAGATGCCAGTATCGTGGCCAACCATGTGTGTGTATGCATGCATGTGTGTGTGTGCACGCGCACGCACGCAAGTTGCAATATCAAAAAGTCCTGTATGTACACAATGTAAGTCCTTACCCCAGGATGCTCAAATACAGTTCCCTCCCCGAGCTGGAGTCATGCGAGCGCAATTCCTCAGCCGTCATCACCACAACCTGCTGTAAGCAAGCAACAGCAAGCCACGCACACAAGTACACAGGGACAGATTTCGCAGTCGCAGAGACATGATTACAAAAGGCAATGTTTAGTCTCATCTTTGCACATGCATACCTCTTGCCCCTGCTGCCCCTGCTGGTGCTGGTGCTGCTGCGTTTGGTGTATCCATGTCGCCGCCCCCCACGCCAGCAGGGGCACCACCACCGCCGCCACCAGCGGCAGCAGCCTGCCGCTGGCGGCGCTGCGCCGAGGCGCCACCGCCTTGACGACCCCAACGCCCTCGCCCTTGTCGCTGTCGTCGTCGGCCATGCCCGCAAGACCAGCACAACACCTTCGCTTTCTCTCGCTTTTTCCCCGTGCGCGCCCACGTGACCGCCTGCACCAGCGCCCTCTCTCTCGTACTAGGCTGTGGCGTCTGGACTACTACTGGGTAGTAGTAGGGCTAACAGTAGTGATGATGTGCCTTGCGGGCGTGGCGTGGAGGAGGGATCGCCTACGCACGTGTGAAGCATGCGGCATGCCTGCAGGAGGAGGCCTGGCCTTGCCCTCAGGTATCGCTGCGCTCTTCTGCGCGTGGTCCATTGCGTGCATCCGAAGGCTTGCGTGCACAGCTATTTCATAGCATATGGTTAGATAGATAGAGGGGGCCCCCGATAGCATACTTGAAATCTTGCGAAGACTGTGTGCATGGGTGATTGTTGCTGACACGGTTGCGCTCTCTCAGTGCGCACGCGCGTGTTGGGGAGGGAGGCGGGGTATTTAGTAGATGATTCGTGAAGTCGACACTATGCTGTCATGCATGCCCAGTCTTTCCGGTCATCAACCACCACTACACGGTGCGCACAGCACTGTTTGGTGGTGATGGAATGAGGTGGGTGCGCGGGTGCATGGGCTTGTGCAGCCATTGGCTGTCGCGACTCCCGCTTGCTCAGCTCATGTGTCATGTCATGTTTTGTGTAGGCCTACCGCACTCACGGCGAGCCTCTCTACGCCGCCGCCACCGCAAGATGCACTCACAACAGGCAGGACATTTGCGTTGGTAACATGGGTTGAAGTTACAAAACTCAGGTGCTCATTCGGTACGTATAGCTCAGTGGTAGCGGCTGACTGCAGATCAGCAGGCCCGGCCCGCTTGGCACGTGCAAAGCAGTAGTAGAGTACAATAGCTTGCATGCGAGCGTGCATGTGTGCATGTGTGCACGGGCTGTCTCATTTCGATGGGTTTTGCTAGTCGCGCAAGACGTGGCTTGGCTTCTCTCCCAGTTCACCAGACACGGCCAGTATTCAAATTGTAGTACGGGTATATATATGGGTACACAAGAGTTCATGGCCACAACATCACATCGCGTTTGCCACATACACTTGGTCACAAACTGCAAGAAGGGCAGTAGTTGTGTGGGCGACGATCGCTCTTCCACATCAAGACCAGACAACACACGTGTGCAAGTACAAAACTCATTGGATGTACTGTTATCGTACAAGAGCTCAGAGTTCTATAATACAAATTGAATTGGGTGAAGGCATACTCTATGCTACACCGCACGCAATGAATCAATACCCAGCGGGATAACCGTCTTTGCGGACATCGCTGACGGCCGTAAGCCTCCCGCGCCGCACTTTCGTCAACACGCCATCCACCGTCACGCCAATATCGCCCACAGAGTCCTCCAGGTCCTGCACCACCAGCTGGCACACGGCAAGCCCACCATCCTGACACAACAAGTTGAGGACGCAATAATAAAAGATGTGTGTGTGCATTGACCAAGTCTCCATCCCAACCTGGGAATGCAGCGTGTGGTTGCGTCTGGTCAGGGCCGCAATGACCTCCTCTGGAAGCTTCACAGGCAACGTGTTGTCTCCATACGCGTCAAACTCCTCATACAGCACTTGATTTGGGTACAACTGTCATCAACGTAGTCAGTATGAGTGTCATGACTGACATAATTATTGCAAACACACGTGTGCATATACACTCACAAGCACACGCACGCACATCGGATAGTGTCACGACTGGCAGCAAATCTCAAAAAGTTGAGAAAGCACACACACTAGCGGACGCGCACGCGCACATACCTGATGGTGTACTCGCGCATTGGAGACAGCTCGGTAGGGTTCCAAGCCCTGCGCGATGACGGCGAGGGTGACGGCAACCGTGGACGTGATGATGCGGGGGCCACCCGAGGCTCCAACTACAAGCTTGACGTGATCACCCTGACAACAACACACTCAACATAAACACACCACACAGGACAGGAGGACGCCATGCACCCAACATGCGCTATACCTGCAATACAATGGTTGGCGACATGGACGAAAGGGGCCGCTTCGCGCCGGCGACATAGTTGGCGGGTGAGGGTGCCATGCCGTATGCGTTGGGTTTGCCCGGGATGGAGAAGTCGTCCATCTCGTCATTGAGAACAATGCCGGTTTGTGTTGAGAGAACCTGCATCACCACGTGATATGCTCATTTGGCAGCAAGCTCACAGCTAACATGGGCTGATAGACAAGCATGCGGTTACCTTGGCTCCAAAGTACGTGTTGATGGTGGAAGTCATGGCCACGGCATTGCGCATGCTGTCCACAACAGAAAGATGCGTTGTTCCTGAACACACATTCCAGCATTATCACTACAGCGGCAGTAGTAAAGGCAAGGAGGGAGGATAGTGTGCATGTGTGTGTGTGTTTGTGACTCACCATGGTCATCAAGTTGGGCAAAGGTTGAGCCATAGTGAGCCGGCTCAAAAGTGATGTCATTATCAATATCCGCGCGCAGGACTTCCGCAAAGCTAGCGTTCAGCATTTGTGTTATGACATTAGCCGTGTCAACATACTGCCAACCAATGCCAATCAGCACCACGCGCGCACATATCAATGATCAACTTCAGCTGTGACACACAACTTACTGCAGGGTCACCGAGCGACATCCGCAGTGCAAACGCGTGTTTGAAAGCTTCGACCAGCCGGTGCGTTGCTAGCGGGCCCAAACCGGCAAACGGCTCCATAAATCCCTCCATCATGTGCAGTATAAGAGACATGGCCGCACCACCTGCGGATGGTGTAACTCTTGTTTGCTATTTGTGTCACCTTGCAACATTCTGCAAAGGCACACATACACACCTGAAGAGGGCGGGGGTGCACCAATAACAGTATAGCCAAACGCATCTGTCACCAAAGGCTCGCGGATAACAGGATGGTAGCCAATGATGTCCTCACTCGTGATGATGCCACCCGCTTGCTGGATATCCTGCTCATACATGAACAGTGAGTACACATTTACTGTGTGGTGGCATGATAGAAACCGCAATATGCACTGACCTCCACCAGCTGTTTGCCAATAACGCCGTCTTGGCTGTACATTGCCTGGGGTCCCTCGTCTGCCAACACTCGCAGCGTCTGTTCCCATAGCAATAACAACAACCAATCATTGAGTTGCTATGCCACCTTTGGTCTCAACATGCACACTACAAGGGCATATGTTCTGATGAGCGCCATACCTTGGCCAACTCAGCGCGAAGGCACGTGTCGCCAGCTTCAAGGAGCTCACCATCTGGTGCGAGCATCCCACGAAGCCCGGGATCATTCATAATGGCCTGATGAGGCGCATACATTGACCCATTAGGCACTTCACTACAACCGTTACAAAAATTACATGAGTTGATTGAGTGTGCTTGACAGGCACTGACCTCCTGCTCGGCCTCTATTGCAGCTGCGAGGGGGAGACCAATCTTGAATCCTTCGGCAAGCTTGATGGAGGGTTCGAACAGCCGCGCCCATGGCAGCTGACCATATCTCTGCAAAAGAGGAACGCATTTACTCATTGCAGAAACGTACGTGC
This sequence comes from Chlorokybus atmophyticus, assembly GCA_009103225.1. Classification (NCBI taxonomy): domain Eukaryota; kingdom Viridiplantae; phylum Streptophyta; class Chlorokybophyceae; order Chlorokybales; family Chlorokybaceae; genus Chlorokybus; species Chlorokybus atmophyticus. Next base: position 117,164 of record RHPI01003156.1, read on the forward strand.
GTGCATGCGTGCGTGCGTGGACAGACACACGCACACGCACACGCGCACGCGCGCGCACACAGTGTTGCATTTTGATACCATAGGGTGCAAAAGTTGGTAGACACACAAATCTACGGATGGCCAAAGCAACAACTGTCTGGCCCACCTGCCAGGCCAGGTGAAGTCCGGCCACCTCGCCGGGCACGGCCACAGCCAGGCCGCCCGCGACGGCCTTCTCCGGGTTCGCGACAAACATGTCTTCAGAGGCTGCTGCCGGCGCTGTCTCCCGCGAGTCGATGACTGCACACATACCAACAGACGTCACGTGTTTGCTTGAGGAGGAGAGCAGCATACAACACACACATACCTTCTGTTGTCCCGTTTGCCAGCCGTATTAGCATGAACGCGCCGCCGCCGATGCCGCTGGACATAGGATGCACCTGTGGGACGGTGATGTATGTTGTATGATGTGCCAAGTTGCACCCACAAAGAATAGATGTAACTCACCACACCCAGGCACAAGGCTGTGGCAATTGCGGCATCCACGGCGTTGCCGCCCTCCGCCAGCATGTCTTTGCCAATAATCGAACACGTGGCGTCGTCGGAAGCAACCGCACCGTTGGCCGCTGTGATTGCACGCTGCACAGGATGTGAGAAAATATACTTTCCCATGCCCACAAACTGCTGCAAGTTGTACGTGGTGACGTGCACATCACCTTTGTGAACTGGTCACTCTGACAGGGTTCAGCAGGGACATGGTCTCTGTTGTGCGCATCAAGTCAGGAAACAACTTCCTTGAAGTAATCAGCTTTTCCAAGTTGAATGAGAGCAGCATTGCAACGAAGCACTGATGTACCTGCCCCAACTGTATGACGACGCTGTAGATGCCAGGGACAGCGTGGCTATTAGGAATATCATCGCCACGACTGCCAGAGCTGCAACGTACACATGCAATGTGATGTGTTGAATTCACAAGCCAAAATGTGAGCGCCTGTATGCAATGTGCGCCCGAGTTTCTACATATGTGTCGCTGTGCGTGTCCTTGTTGAGCGACACTAGCAGCTGTGCAGTGTAATGTGATTCGCAGTACCAATGGAGATCATGTTGAAGGTGGGGTGCGGCAGCCTGCTGATCCTCTCCCACCACGAGAGCGTCCGCCAGCTCCTTGGTTCCCACAGCCTCGACCGCAATCCGAAAGACTGACCACACAGTGCAGAGTCAAGCACACATACGCGCGCAACCACACACGCACACACAGACACGCGTGTGCTCACACACGCATACGCATGCATGCGCACGAAAGCAGCCACATGTAGCTGATAACCAAGAGCACTCACTCCATGCGCGCTGTCAAAGCTGGCGGGCTCGAGCTCAACGGGTTCCAATGCGCCAACTGGTGAGGCCGGCCTGTCATGGTAGTAGTCCTTGCCACTGCTTAGCCGACCAACCTCCACGTCGCCGAACTGACGCCTGCATTTGCCACTTTGTGTGAACAGGCTACTGGCTGCTGTATAGATAATGGGACAAGTAAGCAGGCGCATGATGATCGTGTTGAGAGGAAGGTGGAAAAGCAAAGCGTGCGCGCATGCGCATGTGCTTGCGTGTCCTAGTGGCTCTTAATAAGTTAGCTCGCAATGCGTGGACGGCAGTGTAGAGAAGTTCATTATGTGCGTGCACAGTAACAAAGTTGTGCTTGTGCATAACTCGCAATCAGCAATGCCACTGCATGCTCTGCAGCATGGCCTCAACAGTTCGTTACGAGCCAGGCAACAGCCCGAGTACGCAAGCTTACCTCCCATGCGGATCTCCAGCAGCAGGGGCAGCTAGCCCACGACCCGACATCGCGGTCGCCGCCTCGCCTCCCCACCCCGGCCTGGCCCGGACTGCAATCTGGCCTGGTCTGGTCTGGTTGCCCTGCTGCTTGTGCCAAGCAGCACAAGCAGTGCGAATTGCACAAGGTTTATCCAACCCTAATTTATGCACCCAACCCTGTGCCACGTGGCAGCATGGCGGCGGCGGCGGCGGCGGCGGCGACAATGGCGCTGCCGGCGTGCGCGCTGTTGTCCCGGGCATGCCTGCGCGTGGAGTCCGCCACAGCACGCACTACAGCATTGCGCCGCAGTGCCGGAGCATTCACCGCTCCTTCCAGCAGGCCATTGCGGACTAGCAGGCCGCCAAGGCTGGTCGTGCAAGCTGCCGCCACACCATGGAGGTTCGTCCTTGCCAGAGGGCCAACCAACAAAGATTAAACCAACACAATGCACAGAATCAAGCTGATTGTGGTTGCTGCAGTTGCCATCCAAGTGCATGTAGCTGCAGGTTGCATATTTTCCTCCAAGTGTGGGATTGTGCATTGCCCTGTATTGGTTGCACAACATTGAGTGCTGTAACTGCACAACACATCAAGTGCACAGTGGTTTTCTACCACTCATCTCTCGCCTTCAGTGCCTTTGGGTTGGTGTAGCTCTTATATGTAACTTCATAGTAACGTATGAAATTGCTTGCGTGCGTGCATACATTGTTGTCATGCTGCACGTGTGCATTAATTGCTCTCACCCCAAAAACACAGGAGGAGAGGCATTGATGGTCTTCTACGAGGGAGGGGTGAAGCCACCTTTGATCCTTTGGGGTTCGGCAATGACTGGCGGCGGTGGCGGCAAAGCACGCAGCTGGCGAAGGAGGAGCAGGCGCTCGACACGCTGCACATGGCCAGCGGTAGAGGCCCCAGCGGCCTCGGGTCGCAGTCGGTCAACCAGATCCAGAACTTCTTCAACTCCAACCTTCCAGAACGGTGTGCATGCAGCTGTGCATTTCCTATGGGAGTCCAGCTAGTGAACATCAGCGCCGATTGACCGCGGTAGTGTAGTGGCTAGTTGAAAAAAGCAACATCAGCACGTGTGCATGTCGCACACAACAGCCAGCATGTAGTTTATTTGGCTAGCATTCACAGGGTGGGGTGCATTGGCATATAACCAGCCTATCTTCTGCTTCAGCACCCTTGTGTGTGTTTGCACAGGGGGCAATCAAGTTTTGACGCGTCATTGCTGACGGTTCTTTGTCCCTGCCAGGTTGTTGATCTTGTTCCTCCTGCTGTTGCTCTCACGTGTGGGAGTGTACATACCGCTTCCCGGCGTGGACAGCAAAGCATTCGCAGAAAGCGCTTCACAGGGAGGCTTGCTGAATTATCTTGACACACTGTCAGGTGCGTGTACAGGGGAATATAGCCCAGATGGTGCTAGAGTTAAAACACTGTGCATATGACATATTGGTTACTCTGCCATACCCATACAGGTGGCGGCATCTCCAAGCTGGGTATCTTCAGTCTGGGCATTGTGCCTTACATCAATGCTTCAATTGTGCTACAGGTGAGCATCTTTTCACGAATGGATTGTAAGCGGGTGCTTTCAGGGTGGGATGTTTTACATAATCCGTGCTATGTGGCAGCTGTGGCAATCGGTGTTTCCAAAGTTGAAGAAGCTTGTGCGCGAGGAGGGTGAGGCTGGGCGTCGCCAATTCGAACAGTACCAGCGGTATGCTGCACTGGCATTTGCAATCACGGGGGTGAGTTGCAAGCGGCCGCAGTGCATGCATCACCTTTGTGGATGCAATGGCATATGCAATCCAGTAACTATTACAATCGCAGGCAGTCGGTCAGGCGTTTTTCCTCCGCCCTTATGTTCCAGACTTCAGCCTGGCCTGGTTTGCGGAGACTGTGCTTACTCTCACCGCCGGTGCCATGATCTCCATGCACATTGCTGGTAGGTGCTTGTCGAGGCAGCCTCATTCAATGCAACTACAGCTTTATGCATTGCAGCTGTTGATGCCTCAGTTGCGGGTCTCACAGCTTGTCTTCCTCGCAGAGTTAATCGGTGAGTTGAAGATTGGCAACGGCACATCCATTGTCATTTTCACCAACATTGTGTCCAGCATCCCGGGAGGCATTGGCAAGACAGTCACGGCTGGGCTCAATGCAGACAATGGCGCGCTCAACGTTGCAGCCTTCTTGGCTGCGTTCCTGTTCATAACAACTGGCGCAGTTTACGTGCAGGTACAGCACATGCATGTGGTTGTCCAGCTGCGTTGCTTTGTGCGTGCCTGACGGTATAACGCAGCTTGCTAATGAGCGCAACATGCAGCTTGCTGAGAGGAAAATACCCGTGAATTATGCACGAGGACCGAACTCCGGCGGCCTCTCACGGCTGAGCTATTTCCCCCTCAAGGTGAATCCACTACACTTTGGTCTTCGCTTCGCGCATGGCGTTTAGGTTGATGATAACATCCGTGTGTGTTGCACAGGTCAACAGCGCGGGCGTCATGCCAATTATTTTCGCATCGTCGCTGATCACCGTGCCGGCACTGCTCGGGAGGATAGACGCCTTTAGCGGCCTGCGCGGCCTTGCTGTTGCACTGTACCCAGGCGGTAAGGTGTCGTTGTGTTGTTGTTCCAGCAATGTACAGTAGTGTCTCCATGCAAAGGTCATGGTTACCAGTGCGATCTCATTTGAAACCACAGCAGCAAGTGTTGCTTTATGCACTTGGTTTCTGCAGGCGGGGCATACCTTGTGACCAATGTTGCACTCATTGCCTTCTTCAACTACTTCTACACCTTCCTGCAACTCGACCCGGATGATGTGAGCGATCAGCTCAAGAAGGCCGGCGCGTCGTTTAGCGGTATTCGGCCAGGCCGCTCCACAGCAGCATATTTAACAGACGTGAGTATCAGGTTGCATCAGCGTGCATATTGACCACTCAATGCTGTGACATAACAATGGGTTGTTGTGCGCAGAGGCTGTCGTACTTGTCATTCTTCGGGTCCATCTTCCTGGCCCTGCTGGCGGCGACCCCTTCCCTGGTTGAGGCCACTACCGGACTGACGGCCTTCCGTGGGTTCGGCGGCACGTCCCTTCTCATCTGCGTGGGCGTCGCCACAGACGTCGTGCAGAAGATCCAGGCTGAGCTTGTGATGGAGCAGTACTCCACCCTGCAGGTGAGCCATGCTAGGCAGGATGCCTGTTGCGTAGAGTTTGTCGTATCATGTTTTCAGTCAAGAGGGGTGGTAGCGATGTGCGCTGGAAGATGGTACATTGTTTGCGTGTTGTCCAGACCGACCACTTGCTGTGTTGTTATGTTAGGATGACCTTCAGCGGCGGCCGACGCTGCCTGGCTTGTCGCAAAAGCCTCTCCCGCCCGCTCCCTCAAAACCCGCCCCCGAAGAGAAAAAGCAGCAGCGCTAGTACTTGTGTCTCTGTACTATGTAGTCGTGCAGCATGGGTTAGCTGTTTATCTATATGCAACCTATGCTGTCAAATGACTGGTGTTGACTGCAAAAGCAATGGAGATGACAGGTCATGGTTGCATAGCACAGAATGCGGTCACCTTGTTCGGTTTACCTCCTGCACCAGGCTTGGTTTGTGCACAAGCAATAACTCAGTCATCATGTTGGTAATAGTTGAATGACCATTACACTGCATACCTTTCATGCCGGATATAGTAAGGCACAAGTGTTGCCAAAATGTGTACTGGGTAGGCAGCTACGCATGCTAGCATGTCATTGCATGCGTACTCTGTTCCGTCATGTACAAACAATGCGAAAACGGAAATGCACATGCATAGTGGCATGCACAGTCAGCAGCATGCAGAGTCACATTGTGTAGCTTGCTAGCACAACGCCACAAGTGTATTGGTTTTAACGTTCCTGATAACAAGGTGCATGCCCAAACCAGTGTTTTTTGTCTCTTCGAACTCAGCCATGCTTTGCAGAAAACTGTTGTAGCTTTCATTATCCTCAGATGTCACATCCGGGCTTGCAGGCTGCTTTGCCAGGTGCTGCAAGTTGCAGCACCTAGCAAACCATGGGGCAAACCATGGAAGCAGCATCAGCATCCTTGCGTTGTTGATACCAGCGTCTTTAGCACGGCTGGGCTTTGGAGACTCAGCCGGACCTCTCGCTTGAGGACGACTCAGAGTCAATCTCGAGGTCCTCAATCACCTCTGGAGAGAGAATTGCCGCTCACCAAAACGCCCCAGCAAAGCTGAACTTGAGGCACTGCGTCCTGCTTGAGGCGCAGTGCCTAAAGCGGGCCGTGCGGCGGTGGATAAAGCGGCGGAGGCGGCGGGGCAGGCGCAGCAGGTGTTGGAGGAGGTAGAGATGTGATGGAAGACAGGGGATGAAGAGAGCAGCGACAAGTGTGTCAAGGAGGAGGGCTGGCATGGAGCTGTCAGCTTGCTTCATCGCAACATCCACTGGCAGCCACTACGACGGCCGCGAGAGGTGCGAGTGGTTTGCTGCTTCTGCCCGTGTACGTGTGTTTTTGAAGAATAACGGTGGACACAGAATGGACGGATTTCACATATTCATAATGTAATCTTGTTCTAGGCACAAACTGCTGAGAGGCAACCAGTCGAAACGCACTTTCACATACACGCAGCAGCAGCTGTCGCAGCATGCATGCACACAAGCAAAGTTATCACAATTGGCAGTGAAGCGAGGTGCGTGCGTGCGGTTCTACTACAGCACCGTCATGCCTGCGACTTGTCTTCTTGCTGGCATTTGGTAAAGTGCTGAGGTTGCCCTGAACTGCACTTGGTTGCGAATATTACGCGGGCAGGCAGCTCCTGCGTACTGCTGTAGGTGGGATTGGTTGTTCAGGCATTAGTCGGTGTACTTTATAACTCTGCACTGCCTACTCAAACAAGCTTGCAAGTTCGTCATTGTTCTGTCAGAGGGGATGGAAGGACCCCCCCCTCTCTCCGCCCCCTCTCTCTCCCTCCCCCTCTCCCCGCCTCTCCCTGCAAGTTGTACGTGGTGACGTGCACATCACCTTTGTGAACTGGTCACTCTGACAGGGTTCAGCAGGGACATGGTCTCTGTTGTGCGCATCAAGTCAGGAAACAACTTCCTTGAAGTAATCAGCTTTTCCAAGTTGAATGAGAGCAGCATTGCAACGAAGCACTGATGTACCTGCCCCAACTGTATGACGACGCTGTAGATGCCAGGGACAGCGTGGCTATTAGGAATATCATCGCCACGACTGCCAGAGCTGCAACGTACACATGCAATGTGATGTGTTGAATTCACAAGCCAAAATGTGAGCGCCTGTATGCAATGTGCGCCCGAGTTTCTACATATGTGTCGCTGTGCGTGTCCTTGTTGAGCGACACTAGCAGCTGTGCAGTGTAATGTGATTCGCAGTACCAATGGAGATCATGTTGAAGGTGGGGTGCGGCAGCCTGCTGATCCTCTCCCACCACGAGAGCGTCCGCCAGCTCCTTGGTTCCCACAGCCTCGACCGCAATCCGAAAGACTGACCACACAGTGCAGAGTCAAGCACACATACGCGCGCAACCACACACGCACACACAGACACGCGTGTGCTCACACACGCATACGCATGCATGCGCACGAAAGCAGCCACATGTAGCTGATAACCAAGAGCACTCACTCCATGCGCGCTGTCAAAGCTGGCGGGCTCGAGCTCAACGGGTTCCAATGCGCCAACTGGTGAGGCCGGCCTGTCATGGTANAGTGCGTGCCTCGTTCGTAGATGGACTCAGCTGCGACCACCGGCGAACCCAACTGTAGAAACTGAGCAGGGCACCCTTGTTGCAAGTCCCGCAGTCATCCCCTCGCCTGCTCAAGCTCAGAACGAGTTGCACCAGCAGCAGTACCAGCAACGGCATTAACAACTCTGCACGTAAGTGAAGACACCCAAAACACCCCTCCTTGCTTCAACAAAACGAGCAACTACGAATGACATCAATTACCTATTGCATAGGACGCTCCACCAAGTCTGCATGAGTACGAAGAGGCGATTACAAGGGCCGTGTTTGCAGCGGTCAACTCCGCTGTATCGGCAGCCGTGACTGCCGCATCTGCAAACTTGGAGGCGGCGGTGCAAGGCGCAGCATGCAATCATGCAAAGGTGGATACAAGGATGCAAGGCATGGCGGGCAATCTTGAAAAGGTGGAGACAAGGGTGCAAGGCACAGCGGGCAATCTTGTAAAATTGGATACAAGGATACAAGGCATGGCGGGCAATCTCAAAAAGGTGGAGACAGGGGTGCAAAGCCTAGCGAACCACCTTGCAGGTTATCGGTTCAAGGACAAGGTCATCTCCGATTTGAGTGTATACATTGATGATGTCTTTCACAACCCCATCATCCATTGCAGGGATGAGTTGGCCAGGTACTATCGCCCGGATCATGGACATCAAATCACAAGCTGGCGAGGCTAGGTGGATGACCAAGTTCGGTGATGCTTTACATGCAAACATCATTGGCATCGCCCTCGTGGAGCGCTCCATACCACAAGTGCAAATGCACTGCAAGGCGCAGCAGGTCCCGGATACAGGTTCTGTTCATGTTGGCATTGTGGCGGAGATTGCGGTGACGCTACGCGTGGAGGATGTGGAGAGCGCTGCACACCGTGCAGCTTTACTGTCGCACTTCTCGTCATACTGTGACATGTATGCGATTGTTCCGGTCATCATTGGAGATGTTGCTGAGCTTGTTGAAGATGTTCTGAGCAGAGCAGCTGATCTGGGCGTTATTGCCTTCACTGCCACGAGAGCGAAATGTGTACGACTTTGTTGACTCTTAGCATTTTCCTCTGGTTCTTTTGAACTGATGTTTATCCACTGTGCAAGCTGACACTAATGTTTGAACGCTTACTTTTATGATAAAGTGGACTGCTTGTCTTGCCATAGGTATTCTAATAACAAGCGCGCGCGTTCCATTTGATTGCCTTGCATGCCGCATGGAGGTGTTTGCCAGCATTGACCAGCACACTTCATGTGATATGCTGCGCAAACTGTTGCTATTACATCCAGCATGTTTGTGTTGCTACTGCATTCCTCATGTTGTGCAACATGCAATGTAATGCTTATTTACTGTGATAGCATTGGGGCTGAGTTGCCATATCCCAACCTTTCCGAATTGTCAGCATCAATTAGGCACGCACATGCGGTTGAAAATACCGCCAATGTACAAAGTATTGCATGCAAGTTGATAATTTTGCTGTGCAAAAGCGTCAGTGTGCGTGTGCGCGCTTAACAAGGATACAAAGCTCAATAATTAAGCTCTGATGACTGGCTATTAAGTGTCAAACTGCTGTTGTTGCCAACGTTGCTCACAGCATTTGAATTGAAGTTGAGACAGCCCGGCTTCTTCAATGCACACCTTCTCGGCAGTGAGGGCTTCATTATTGTCAGGGTCTCTTTATATGAAGGCGTCAACGCTAGCAGGCATTCACATATTTATCTCATGCAGTATGTGCGTACTTGTGTATACACTACTTTTTGGAACAATGACTCCAGGCCTCGCGTACATACTTTGCCAAAAAACTGTTGTGGGTATCACCTCTCGCGTGCCCACTCAACCAAAGCGCCATTACACTACACCATCCCATGTTCACATTGCCGATTAACTTTGGTCGCATGCATCATATAAGTTGATGTGCCTGTCTGTTTTTGTGCTTCCTATGTTGCACGTGTTTGAAAGCCTATGCATGCGAGTCATTGGGCAACAATGACCGTTTTCAGTCATTGGCCTTGGAGGTGGTGCAGGAAGACTTGGGAGACGGCCTGTCGTAGTCAACATCATTATCAGCTGGCGTTGATGATGTCCACAGCATTACAGAAAGCAGCCATGGCCGGCGCGCAGATCGTGCTCGCACACGGACTCCATCGCCTGCGACAGAAACTCCCCGCTATTGCCTGCGGCGAGTGTTCGTGCTTCGCATTGGCACTACGAGTTACAAAGCCACAACGCTGTGCGCGCATGTATTCAAGCACGTGCGCGCTTGTGTGCACATGCATGCATACGCGCGTCTGCGCATGTGTGTACGGGTTCTGTATAGCATGTGTAGCTGAGCACCTGGGGTGTGCACATGCGAACATATGTGCATATGCATGTGCGAGTGTATGTGCAGCGCAGACTGCCCACTCTTTTATGCAGCTTGAGTTTTGTCACTGCAGATGGTTCGCAGCTGTGGCCACGTACTTGGGGCTCCCCATTGCCTTGCTGTAGGATGATGTGTACACACAGCAGCACATTGGTGTCATGTCCAATGTACGTGCCTGTTGCTAACCTTCCGGACCATGGCTTCCTTACTGATGCTGTACACGACGCCCGGCGTGATGTCCTCGCTTCTGCCTGCTAGTACATGTTACATATGACGCAAATGTACACCTAAACACGCACACAAACACCCACCAGATTCAAACGCATACTCAACCACTCGCGCACTTGCTCAAGTACACACCGTATGCATGCCCGCAATGCAGTTTCAGATCTTTGTGCACACATATGTAACTGCGCAACATATCAGCCAACCTCACCCTACACACCTTTTGGCTTGACCTTTTGTGTTTGGGTTGAGCTGCCGCGTCATGACGCCCACCCACTAAAAAATCCCTCAACCATCACCTGACACAGGTCACATTACGTGCTCGAGGTGAGTTGTTGTAGACCCGCTTCATCCCTCTCAGCATTGTCATTGATCTTATGTAGTCTAAGAAGCTCGGCGTCAAACCAGATTTCAATCATGTGACCTCACCGCACCCACCCTCCTCACCTATAAGATGTCGTGTGTGCTCGCGTGCATGTGCATCCACACAGCACGTGTGCGTGCGCGCATGTGTATTTATACATGCATACAATCATGCGTGTGTACGTGCTCATGCATGTATGCGCGTGGGTGCGCACATGCACATGCAACTGAGCGCACACGAGCGTGCACCTATGCGTGAGGTTGCGTGTATAAGAAACAGTTTCTAGACAGAAACCTAACACAGACTGCAACGCTGTGCATGCGCCATGCACGTTGGGATTATAAAACCAAGCAGATGGATTCTTGCAAGTAAGAGCAGAACACAACGCATTGCAACTGCCGCACGTTTGTCGCCTGCTGGGTCCATGGCGAGCTCCCTTGAGAACTTGTATACGCCTGCACGAGATACGTGATGTCATGAGCCTTCCAGTGCGCCGACACCCTGTCACCCGCCTGAGACACACAACTACACAAGCACCATGCTGGCTTGGCAACAGCAGCCAAGGGGAGAGACCTGACTGCCGTTGCGTTCACAAAGGCAGTGACCTGCACTTCGCACCCCATTGTCGACTTGAAAGTCAACAAGCATTGCGCACAAGCTGTGAAATTCAAATCTTGGTATGCTTGTTGGTTGTGCACACCAATGAGCAACAGCAGATCACACAAAACATAGAAAGCAACACGCAAAGACACACGCACGTACACCTAAATATTTGCCATCCTTGGCGGAGTGCGATTGCTGCCACACCCAGGAGCGCGCAAATCTCCGTGTGTTTGCTCACCGACGCGGGCAGTCACCAACACCATCGCCGCCGTTGCCCACAACAACAGCAGATTTTTGCTCACGCGCGCCGGCATGTGGCGGCCCTCCAGTGGCTGCAAAAGAACGCCCCCTCTATCGCCTGCGGGGAGTGTATGTGTCTCTGCAATGGCATCACCAGTTACACAGCCACAACTCTGCGTACACGCCAAGTAGGTGCGCGTGCGTCCATGCGTGCATGTGTACATGCATGAGCGCGTGCAAGTGTGGAGCAACAACTGCCCACCCTTTCGTGTAGCTTGACAAGGACACACAGAAGTGGCTCAGCTCCGGCACATACTTGGGGCTTCCCAGTGCCTGCTGGCGCAAAACTTTGAGCGAACAACACTTTTGAGGTGGTGTCTTCGTCAACAACTGAAGGACACGTCCATATTTATGTCTGGCGCTCAGCATCTGGACCATGGCTTCCACATGATTGTCGTGCACGATGCCTAGCATACCATACCACCCCGGTCCGCCCTGCATTTGCAAGCCACATGTGACACAGAAATGCGCGTGTGTGTATGCAAATGGAAACACACACAGAACCATGCTCTCGAACGTGCGCGTGCCAGCTAACAGCTCCGAATCCATTATTTGAAGTAACAGCTGCTTAGACTTTGGACACCCAGGTCACACAAGCTCCTTGCGCATACCTCTGTTGTTTGCTGCGGCAAAGTTGAATTGCGCAGTGATTGCAGCAAGTGACTCCGGCAGCGACAGCTTGGAGAGTTGACAAGTGCTTAGGCATGCTTGATCAACCAGCTTGTAAACGCAGTCCTTGTGTATGTACATATTTAAGCTGGTTGCGCAACGGCAATGCAGGCATGGCTGCTGAGTACATGCAGCATGTACTCGGCGGAAGCATGCAGAAATCAACGGCTGGACCACACAGCTCCGCCATGAAAGCGTGCCATGCATGTAGAGGATATGCTGTCGTGCATGACTGCTTACTAGCAGTCAGGCATGACAGCCTGCTTGCATGCTGCTGACTGCACGCAGCAAAGCCAGGAGAAAGCATGCAGTGCATGTAGAGCACTGCTTGGTTAAACTGCACTACTTACTGGCAATCTGGCATCGCAGCCTCCATGCAGAAGTCCAGCGCCTGAGCTTCGCAGGCGTCTCGCGCAAGCGCCACTTATTGGGTGACAGCGCCAAAGACGCCGCTGTCGCTAACAGCAGCAGGCAGCAACAGCTACAAACAGCCATTCATTATGGCTCACCAATCGTGACTGAAACTTCAGCAACGATGCCAACCTCCACGCATTCTGTGCTTGGTTGCAAACTACGGCTGTGCCTTGGCATACTTTGGCAGGCTATGAGCCACACATGCAGTGGTGAGGATGTCAGCATCGGTAACTACCCCAAAGTAGTCTTTCCACTCCTTGCGAGCGATTGCTGTTCTCAGATGCTGGCACTTTATCAGCAATTGCCTGACATTCCTGAGCTGCGCGCGGGGTCGTTCTTCTATCGTAGTTATTGTCGTTGCGACTTGCATGCCATCGTACTGATAGTAATCAATAAGCATGACACAGTCGCTGAGAAGCCCCGGCGAGAGCAGCCGCTCTGAGTGTGGTTGTTTTGGCCGATAGGAAAGTACACAATGTGCAGAACTCCACCCTATAGGTTAGCCATTACCAAAGACACGAATGCCTGTTGTAAACAGCTTGTGTGATGTGTTGATTCCACAAGGGACAGTTTTGCTTTTATGGTTTGCTCATGAAACTAGTCATACAATGTGGCAAGTGACGTATGTCGTTCTGTCCAGTAGACCAACTATTGTGCTGTGTAGTTTGTAGAATGACCTTCATCGACGGCCGCTGCGGCCTGGCCTGTTAAAGCAGCCTCCCCATATAAGAACGGTCGTGTGTGCAGCGCTGACTGCCCACCCTTCTGTGCAGCTTGAATATGTTGCGTACTATCACAGAACTATGTGCACACAGCGATGCGTTGGTGGTATGTCAAACGTAGCACCTGCTGCTGATGCTCACCTTCTGGACTATGGCCTCCACAGCGTCATTGTACATGATGCCCGGCATGCCGTGCCGCTCGTCCCTGCTAGTGCATGTTATATATTACAAACATGCACTTAAGCATACCCACGCACGCGCATACGCACGTGCACGCGCATCCGCACGCATGCATTTTGAACATAGCACCTTCTGGCTTGACTCTCTTCTGTTGTTGAGCTGTTGTGAAGCCACTAGCACCATTGGCCAAGCATGCAGGCCAACGGTGCTAGTGGCTGCAATGAGGGTCTAATCAAAACATCTGAGATCGTTGCCCTATCGACCACAGAGACTTTCACCGATTGGTTACTCAGCGTGCCATCAACCCAGTACATAGTTTTTAATCTAACCGACACAACCACAACACCAATCAGCCAATAACGGGGCAGCAACCATCAACACATATCACAGTGCACAACTCAAAATCACATCGACACTGCTGAGTTGCTGCTGTTGCTCTAGCCTTCGCTCTGGATGATTGTTGCAGTGTTGTGTCAAGCACGCAAGCTCTAACCGGCGTCAAATTCGAGAGCAATGATGTCTCCACCAAACTCCCCACCCTCGTACGCAAGGAAAGATGTGGGACGGCATGGGTAGTTTGAGACAATGCTGTATAAGAGCTGGAGAGCACTTCCTGTTAAGACAGTTGAAGAGCATGACTCTCAACCTGGGTGAAGACTTGCAATAGACAAGACATAGATACAAAGCAAAGGTCCCACGCTTGGAGCTGACTAGCACATTGCATTTGGTCGATTGCACGCCTCGATGAAGTCAACAAACACAGCCGAAACTGCACGCAAGCAAAGGTGAACAGCGCCCCACTCGACGCACTTGATGTGTTGAACAGCAGCTGATACTGGTAGGGCTTTGAGCAGACCAACGTGCCTACCGCCCGTCCACGACAAAGCTGTCTTGGTCAGTGGTGACAACTTCTTGCTCTTGGGCTTGTTATTAAGGTGTGAGCACTGAGCACCTCGTATCGAAGGGGGGTCTCTTGAGCACCCACAAAAGGTTATCTCCATTAGCGCCACCGTTCTCATTGTTGTCGACATTGCCATCCATGATGTGTAACTTGAGGAGCCCCACTTCATACTGGACACTGATCATGTTGTCTCCCCTGTCTTCCCTAGCAAAGAAGCCAAATGTGGCCTCTCCCCAAGCAAGACTTCGCGTGCTTTGGCCGGTACATCTACCCTCCTCACCCGGTGTGTGGCATGTGTGTGTATGCGTGCAACCGCACAGTGCATGCGCTTGCACGCATGTACAGCTATTAATGTGCATGTGCATGTGTGTATGTGCGTGTCTGCGAGTGCCTGTCTTTAGGTGCTTACATATGCATGTCACTGCATGTTGATGCGCGTGTGAGACGGACACACCAACAGGCGTTAGTACACTCTTCGTCTGCTGGGTGGCTATAACAACCAGGGAGCAAGTGCAGAACACGTAAGCTTGAAATGCAACACACGCGCACACCTTTGCAGTGCGTGCACAGCCGTCATTGGCGAAGTGTATCTTCTGCCACCATCACGCTCAAAAGATGAGTCATCACTGCTGGAATAAATCTGATGGGTGCATCGTTGAAAGGTTGCGGGTGAAGCCAACTCTGTGCTCTTATGCGCAGGGTTGAGAGCTCCGCACACAACGTCAACGTGCAGGCGGGCCGTGCGGCGGTAGACGAGGCGGAGGAGGAGGAGGAGGCGCTGGAATTGAAGTGCTTTGGGCACTTAATCCTGCACACACCCTACAGCCTAGCACAGTTAAGGCGCAGGCGGGCCGTGCGGCCGTGGACTTCCGTGTCATACGCTGCGCACGACTCATGAGTCATTGGATTGGCTTGCAGAGATTCATACATCAACGATGAGGGAGATGTCGCACTGCTTGATTGAATCTTCGGCAGGTTGCTAGTGAAGTCAATTGTGTGCTGCACGCACAGAGTCCAAGTCCAAGCATTGCGGCGGCGGACGAGGCGCAGGAGGCGCAGGAGGCGGAGCAGGAGGAGGAGACGCTGGAATTGAAGAGGTTGGCAAAAGCGTCAAGCGCCACCTTTAACCCTGCACATACCCTATAGTCAACCCTAACCAAGGCGCAGGCGGCGGTGGACGAGGGGGCCGAGGAGGCCGGGCAGGCGGAGAGCAGGCGCGCTCAAGCCTGCGAGAAGCCGCTGACATGACGCTGTCGGGCTGTTTCACTGCAACAGCTTCTAGCCACTACGACTACGCCCGTGGCAAACAGCTTAGATTTCAGGGGTGCGCGATTGTCTGCTTGTGCATGTATGTGTGCTTGTAGACAATCTACGGTAAACACATTTCCCCTGAAGCGAGGGGAATTGTGTCTACTGCACATGTGGGTCATTTCACGTGCGTGCATGCATGCAGCGTGTCTTCCTCGTTGGGCTGCTGAGGTTGCCATTTCGTTTGGTGTTGCACTTTGTTGCGGACATGACTCAAACAGGCAGTTTCTGCGTACAGCTTCTGGTGGACTACATCAATTATACGTTGTTGTCAATTGCAGTGATCTGGATTTGGAAAAGGTTGCAAGTTCGCTAATTTGGTCTATTCGGTCTGTGGGGAGGAAGGAGACCCCCTCTCTCTCTCTCTCTCTCCCTCTCTCTCTCTCTCTCTCTCTCTCTCTCTCTCTCTCTCTCTCTCTCTCTCTCTCTCTCTCTCTCTCTCTCTCTCTCTCTCTCTCTCTCTCTCTCTCTCTCTCTCTCTCTCTCTCTCTCTCTCTCTCTCTCTCTCTCTCTCTCTCTCTCTCTCTCTCTCTCTCTCTCTCTCTCTCTCTCTCTCTCTCTCTCTCTCTCTCTCTCTCTCTCTCTCTCTCTCTCTCTCTCTCTCNGGCAGGGCCACAGCTGACACTGTGCGGTCCGCTCCCTTAGATCACACCCGCGACTCGCCCTCGACCCAGGGCAACAGAATAGGGAGACCTCCTTGCTGCATTTGGGGGGTGGGGCGGCATCCCGCCGGCCCCACCTGCTTAGAACGGTTTGCTGCACAACCGGCGGCAACAATGGCTTGGAAGGTGTGTAGTTATCAACCAAAACATTCACATTCACATTGCTTCCAACAAACAGATATATTGACCACGTTAACTCTGTTTGCACAGGGCGCGCAGCATTCCTGCGCGATATTAAAATGTTGGTGACCGAGGCCGTGGCTGCAGCGGTTGAGGACTTGACGACAGCTGTGGAGTCTATGCAGTCCAGGCTCACACAGTCGAAGAAGGCTTGACTGGTGTCAAGGGCGATCTGGCAGGTGGCAGATTTGAGCAGAATGAGCAGATTTTAGGTATTATGGCGTGCAAGTCGCAGTATGACAATAACTGCGACAGGAGAGCTGCCCTGTGCGCAGCTCGCTCCACGTCATCTATGCTAAGCGCGAAACTTCAGCAACAACACCAACTTCCACGCAGGCTGTGCGTGGTGGCAATCTGCGGCGGGTGTGCCTCTCTACCTACCTGTGGTAGGTTGTGCGCCACACATGCAGTGGCAATGATGTCGGGGTCACGAACTACACCGTATTGGTCTTTCCACTCCCTGCGCGCTGCTGCCGTTGTCAAGTCCTGGCGGTTGTCAACAACTTGGCCCCGTACATTGACGACCTGTTTCAGACTCCAATCGTCCACTCTCCCGAAGAGGTGGCCAGGCATGTCCGGCAGTCGCTGGACAACCGCCAGGACTTGACAACGGCAGCAGCGCGCAGGGAGTGGAAAGACCAATATGGTGTAGTTCGTGACGCCGACATCATTGCCACTGCATGTGTGGCGCACAACCTACCACAGGTAGAGAGGCACACCCGCCGCAAATGGCCACCACGAACAGCCTTCGTGGAAGTTGGTGTTTTTGCTGAAGTTTCGATCACGCTTAGCATAGATGACGTGGAGCAAGCTGCGCACAGGGCAGCTCTCCTGTCGCAGTTATCGTCATACTGCGACTTGCATGCCATAATACCCATTGCGATTGGTCAGCACGACACCGTCGCCCCGAAAGTCCTTGCGAGAGCAGCTGCGTTGGGAGTCGTTGTTTTTGCCAATAGGAAAGTTCGTGATGCGTAGAACTCCCCACCCTGCAGGTGAGCCATAACAGCAGACAGCAAAATGCTTGTGACAAACAACTTGTGTCATGTGTTGATACCACAAGGAGTGGTTGTGGTTTGTTCTTGGAACTACTCGCACAATGTGGCAAGTGGCGCCTCTTGTTCTGTGTCCAGTAGACCAACCAGTGTGCTGTGTTGTTTGTAGGATGCCGATCAGCGGCGGCCGCTGCTGCCTTGCCTGTCGCGGAAGCCTCTCCCGCCCGCTCCCGAAGAAAAGCAGCAGCAGCGGTAGTCTGGCAGATTGTGTCCCGTGAGTGGTTGGTGTGATGTGTTTAACATGTTTAGGTTGTACCCAAGCAGACGCCAATGAATTCATCTCCGTGTCGCAGAATGAGCCAAAGGGCGGTGGTCGCGTGGTCATTGCTTGACAGCTGCGTTGATGCACAAGGCGCAATGAGAGTCCTCGTCATTGACTGCACCGCAGCGCTCTGCCCAGGGAGCTTGGTGTGGACCAGAGAGACAACAGCACAGGAGACGCTCACATCAGAATGTCTCAAGCTCACTCCCTAGTGTTCGTTGCTTGCTAGGCCTACTTTGTGTGCGTGGCTTCCAAAGCGTGCATGTCCATGGAGCAAGCGGTTATTGTGATATCAAGAAGTGTCATTGTCGTTTTCTCGCCATACATGCCTCATACAAGCTTGCTGACTTGACTGGAGCATGTAGGAACACCGCAGTGTAGTGGTCTCGGCAATTCACCACCAGTGGTGGCCTCGATTTTGCTTTCATCGTCACTGCCTGCTGCGCAGTTTTCGCCTGCTGCGCAATCTCTGCCTGTTGCGCACAGCCTCTGACTGTACATGTTTGCATGATACCATGACAACTTGTTGTTGCCTATGCATGTTTGAAGAAAACACATCAACCACCCAGACATAACAGCTTTGCTTTCTACACAAAATCCATGTTCCATGTTTACAGCCGCTTACCGCTGTGTAGAGTCTGCCTGCAAGTGGTTTGTTTGCTACGCGTATGCAAAGGCACTGTGTCCCTTATTGCAAGTTGAATCTAAACTCAAAGCTCATTCCTAACTGTCATTGGCAATTGCGACGACAACTGTGACCTAGAACACAGCCCCGCGGCCTCCACACACACCTTCCTGGCAGTCAGCGCTGCATTGTCGTCATTAACCCTCTGTGTGAAAGCTTCCACAATATCGGGCATGACATCTGTAGCGAGGTCGTCGCACGTCTCTTGCACCACGCTCGCCTTGCTGGGCGCACAATCACACTCAACATCTCGATAAGTGTGTTGTTGGTCAGGAGAAGACCAACAACAATGCATCTCAATTGCACATGGGTATCGTATAAACTGGTTGTACTTACCTGTATCTGAACATCGCTTTCTGACATGACGACTCCACAGCCTCGCGCACGTGCTTTGGCAAAACACTGTTGTGGCTGTTACCTCGCGCGTGCCCACCCAACCGAAGCACCATTGCAACATCTCGCACAACCGCCTGTTGACATGCCAAACAATAAACCATACATCTCAAGCAAAGTACAGGCCATTCGCAGTCAGTGCTGCTGCTCACTGGCCTGGCAGGCTGTGCAGGGGTCCCTGGGAGACAGTTGATCATAGTAAGCATCACCATCTGGTGACGTTGCTGATGGTGTGTCCCCGTTGTTACACGCAGCGGCCATGGTGGGCCCGCAGATCTTGCTCACGCGCGCTGGCATATGGCGGCCTTCCATTGGCTGCGACAAAAACTCCCCCACTATCGCCTGCGGGGAGGGTGTGTGTCTTCGCAATGGCATCATCGGTTACAACGCCACAAGTGTGTGTGCGTGTGCTGGCGCATGTGTGTGCATGTGCGTCTGCGGGTGTATGCCAGTGTGCATTTGAGCGCGTGTGCAACTGTGTGTGCAGAACTGACTGCCCACCCTTTTGTGCAGCTTGAATATATCGCGGCAGGTGGTTCGGAGCTCCGACACGTACTTGGGACTGCCCATTGCCTTGCTATCACAGAACTGTGTGCACACAGTGACATGTTGGTATGTCCAACAACAACAAAGCACGTGCTGCTGTTGCTTACCTTCTGCACCATGGCTTCGACATCGTCATTGTACATGATGCCCGGCATGCCGTCCCCGCTCCTCCCTGCTATTGCATGTTGCATGTAACACAGACACAAGCACAAGCACACGCCACCCATATATACAACCCACGCCCACACCCACGCGCACATCGAACCACCCACACACGCACCTATGTACGCACATGCACATAATTGCACACGCACACTGGCCAACCTCCCACTACACACCTTCTGGCTTTACCCTCTTCTCATTAAGCTGCTGCGTCATGACGCCAACCCACTGCAGGTAGAACTCCTCAACCATTGCTCGACACAGCTCGCATATTGTGCTTGAGGACACTTGTTGTTGGCCCGCATCATCATCATGCCTCTCACTATCATCGTCCGTGTCGTGTATCTTGAGAAGCTCCACGTCGAACCAGATCTTGCTCCCGTCATCTGGAGCCGAGCGCGGCCTCTCGCCAGGGAGGGTTTCCCAAGCTTTAGCAGGCACGCCCACTCTCCTCACCTGGTGAATGCCACGCATGTGCGTGCGTCTACAGCACGTGCGCCTGTGCGTGTCAGCGCATACGGAGATGTGCGTGCGTGCATTTGTGCGCGCATGTGCATGTTGGTGCGCATGTAACACAATCAGGCTTTCTTCTTGCTCACTTCTCCTATGCACATGTCGATCATGGCGAGGGCGATGGGGCTTCCACCCGTCTGTCGCAGCCGCGCCACCACGGCGTCTTCATCACCATCATCAGCAACAAGCAGTGTGATGTCGTGGGGGCGGCCGACAACGTACGTGTCCTCCAGTGGATTGCCGCCAGGAGTCTGCGCCTTCCAGTGAACTGACACCTTTTCGCCAGCCTGAGACACGCAACCATGCAAGCATCATATTGGATTGGGATCAGCAAGCAGGGGAGAGGCCTGATTGTCGTAGTTCTCGTCTACATCATTTGCAATGCGTTGTGTACACTGTGGAACCTCTGTCACAGGTTATATGTCGAGTGCATGCCCACAAGGCCCCAAGCAGTCTTGCTTGTGCATGGAACTACAAGGGCAAGACCTTGTCATTTACACACCCAGCGACTTGAACGACAGCAGGCGTTGCGCACAGGCTGTTATGTTGTGTATAGTCCTCTTGTACGCTAGGCTTGTATGCCTTGGCTGTGCGTACCAGGGAGCAAGTGCAGATCACACAATCAAAAAGTGAGTAAGCAACCCATCCACACCTTTGCATTGCGCGTGCAGCCATCCTTGGCGGAGTGTATCCGCTGCCACGTCACGCCCAGTATCGTCCGGTGCTCCCTGTGCTTGGGCGCAGCCAACGCAGGAGCCACCAACAACACCACCGCCGCCGCCGCCCACGGCAACAGCACCCACTGCCACACCCTCACCGCCATTAGCGCCACTCTCACTTTGACTGCCTGAGCAGGGTTTTCCGTTTCGACCCGCAATCAACTAACTGGACCCAGATCAATAGAAGCGGGTCCAGTTGTTGGGGTCAGTGGACCCGGATCAGTAAAAGTGCGCAATTGTGGCTTGTAGTTTTGCGCATTTGCCACGTGGAAGTGACGCATTTGTTGGGCGGTGAGGTTGTTGGCGACGTCGCCGCTGTCGGCGTAGCGGTGGGCTGCGCCGCCTCTGCCGGCAGCTGAGCGAGCAGCCTCGACCTGCACCATCCCTTTGCTGAGAGTTGTGCTGGTGCTTGTTTGGGTAGATTGGATTAGGGTTTGCGGCCCTTGTGGCCTGGGCGGAAGTAAGCGTCCGCTGGAGGTAGAGCTGCAGCCTATTCGTGGAGGGTGGCGACACGTGGCTGCCGGGGAACGTGAGGGGGAAGGCGGCAGGCGGGACGCTGACAGAAGCAGTCACGGAGCCATGGCAGTTGCCGCCGACGATGACAGAAGCTTTCGCAAGCTCATGCAGAAGAGTGAGCTGCCGGCGAAGCTGCTGCAATGCAGCCTTTGGACTGCATGCGCAGGCCGCCCCTTTCCGTGCTCGTTGCTTGCTCTTCTTCAGACGCATGCAAATGAAACTCTCTCC
This sequence comes from Chlorokybus atmophyticus, assembly GCA_009103225.1. NCBI lineage: Eukaryota > Viridiplantae > Streptophyta > Chlorokybophyceae > Chlorokybales > Chlorokybaceae > Chlorokybus > Chlorokybus atmophyticus. The sequence continues at coordinate 138,651 of RHPI01003156.1, forward strand.
GCACTCTTGCAAAATTTTGTTTTATATTATTTGATTTTTATTTTGGTTAGTGTCGTCAAGTCAAAGGCCGCGCACCCACCTCTGCACTGCATGCATGCTTTACCTCCAATGAAAACAGCAGCATTTCCTGTCGCTCAGCTGTACTCTGCCCTTACCTGCATTGGGTGTGCTGCAGGGTTGATGGTAGATGTATTGGAAACGGCCAAACTAGCTCGTGGCTCAGAATGGAAGGCAAGGCACTGCTCGTTTAATCCAGATGCCACTCGAGTAAAATGCAAACAGATACTTACTTCTAACTGCATCTTTGTTATTTTGCAGGTTCTGGTTGTTGACGACTTCACCATCAAAGTCATATCATCCGTTGCAAAGATCAGCGATGTTTTTGATGAGGGCGTGTCATGTGAGTGCTGTTATATGTACGGCGCGTTTGTTGACTGCATGCACATTCTTACATGCTCCTTGCACTTCTTTCTGTGTGCTGTAGTGGTTGAGGACCTCGCCAAAAAGAGGCAACCGATCCTGGCAGAGGATGGCATATACTTCATCACCCCCTCGCCCAGCAGGTACGTAACTTGACATCTTGCAACGGGGTTGCTGTATCACGAACAGGGTTCCTTTGCATATAGGTGAGCGGGCCTTGACAGACTTCGGTGTGTGATGCAGTGTGCAGAAGCTGCGTGAAGACTTTGCGACGAGGCCACAGTACAGAAGGTGGTAGCGCAGTCATTCAAAGCAAGAGTGGACATGCTAGTGGGTCAGCAACGGTCTAATTCTTGTTTATATGCAGTGCACACGTTTTCTTTTCTTCCCCAATACCCCGCCAGATATTGTCACAGTTAAAGACCGATGGAGCGCTCATGAGCAAGGTGGCCACGTTGCGGGAGGTACTCTTCCAACTCACATCTTGCCTTGTTCAATTGGACAACGCTCAAGTCAATGCCATGTCCGTGTGGTCTTCTAAAAGGCAGCTTTGTTACAACAGGTTAACATGGAGTTGCTAGCAGTTGATTCCCAGGTAACAGCCAACTAGATTAGGGTTGCCATATGATCTCCTTAGGAGAAGCAGTGGTTACCAACAAGGTTCACTCGGCTGGCAGACTTTCCTCACAGGCCAAGAGGACGCAATGGAAGTGCTCTTTGGCACCGGAGTGATAGGGTCACAAGACTATGAGCGGATGATATCCCTTATAGCCACAAGGCTGTCAACACTATTTGCATCTCTTCAGGTATGTGAGCATGCATCTCTTATGTGCCACCACATGTTCCATTGTACACCACAGGTCTTCAAATATGAGTTTTCCTCGTTGCAGGAGTGTCCAGACATCAGGTACCAGACCTCCAAGGCCAGCGGTGCTTCAGCAGATGGAGCCTCACAGCGCTCTATGACGTGCCTTCGCGTGGCGCAAGCATTGGCAGAGCGAATAACTTACTTCAAGACGTCCCTTCCCACATTTCCACAGGTTTGTGGTGGGTGAAGTCCTCAAGCAGTTTTGCGTTTAGTTGCAAAGTATTTGATGTGCAGACAGGCTCCTGTGAGCTGCTCATCGTAGACCGATCCATTGATCCGGTGGCGCCGGTCATTCATGAGTGGACGTACGAGCCAATGGTGTTTGATCTACTGGAGCTCAACGGCAATGCATACAAGTACCAGGCACGTTCTGAATAGCCGTGTGACTTGTTTACATGTATGTATGCGCCAAGCCATGACATAGCCACGCCGTACTTGCGGCTACTGTCACTTGGTGGCGTTCGCTGTAGTGTTTGTTCCGGATGTCACTGACCTACATTGTACAGGTGGAAACCAATGCAGGCAGGATGGAAACCAAGGAAGTGCTGCTGGATGAGCACGACACAATGTGGAGGGACCTCCGGCATTTGCATATTGCTGAGGTAATGTACAGCATAGTGCCGCGGCCAAGCCCTCTGCCAAGTTCAGTGTGACTGACACTGTTGACAGGCTTCCCTCAAACTGGACGAGACCACGCAGACACTGAACAAAAAGTATGCAGCGTCCCAAGGAGCTGGTGGCGCCAGTTCTGTGAAGAGCATGCAGCGTATGGTCCAGGTAGAGTACATCGCAGCTTTTTCATGGAGGCTGTGCGAGCGTGCGCTCATTGGGCTCACCATGGTTTGTGTGCAGGACTTGCCACAGTACAGGGAGATGAGGTCGAAGCTGGCGTTGCATGTGGATCTCGCATCCAAGATCAATGCTGCTATCCGGGAGCGTGGAATGACTGATGTGGGTCAGCTGGAGCAGGACATGGTTTTCGGCGCTGCGGGATCGAAAGAACTTATCAACCTGTTGAACACACGCATGGTTGGCACTGCTGCGTGCATGTTTTGGCACTGACTGTATGAGCATGCTTTTACAACTGCAGGTGCACCTTCATCTTGCCATGGGTGTGGTCACAACACCCTGGCATGCCTTGTGTCCATGGACATATGATGCATGGGCGATAGTTGTGACATTTGACTAAGTCATTTGCACCTTGCCATAACGTCGCCACATTCTTTACAGGATCTGTCAACCGAGGACAAAGTGCGCCTGCTGATGGTCTACGGCATCACCCACCCTGAGAAGCTGGATCCTCAGAAAACTGCACAATGGATCAAGGTGAAGGAGCTGACATGGCATGCGACTGTGTCTGTGCAGTGTGCAGCAATAGTTGTGAGCCAGGCAGTTCGCATGGTCTTAACAGCTGGCTTCAAACTCAGTGTTTGCATTCAGCTACCAGTCATGCAGCACCAACCGTCTGTGTGCTAATGTGTGGTGTAAATGCCTGTTTGCAGTTTGCACGCATCACTGAAGCGGACATGAAGGCTGTGTTGAACTTGGAGCACTTGGGAGTCCCTGTTAGCAAAAAGGCCAGTGCCGGCACCTTCTCCCTATCATTTGGAAAGAGGAAGGCAAAGAAGGTCGTACGCAAAGAGAAGGCCATGTCAGAGACAGACTGGCAGTTGTCTCGGTTCCATTCGTATGTGCAGGTGTGTGCTTGGCCAAGCATAGGGCTCGCTTGTTTTCCAACCATCCCGATTGAGGCATGCATAATGTATAGCATTCACTTATGTGTATGATAGTTTGTCACCAGTTCAAACCTGATGTCTAACCATACACATGCCATGTGATGCATTAGTGCTGGGCTTCGTTGGTTCTTGCTAAGCATGTGTACACTCATATTGGACAGGATGCTGTGGAGGACTTGGCAGCTGGTTCGCTTTCCACCGATGACTACCCTTATGCAAACGTGCGCGGCACCAACGCCAGCAGCGCGCTTCCTGAGCCTGTTGCAAAGAAAACCAGTGGTGCTTCTGTTCGCACGCAACGCACGGGCGCAAGCTGGGCAAAGTCCAAACCCGAAGACGGGTAAAGCGCTGTTCAGATCTTTTCACCTTTGTGCTAAAAATTTGCCTGTGTGTAGACATACTCAGGTGTGTCGGTAAGATGGCGCTTTGCTTTGCTGCAGGAATTCGCACATGCGTGGCACATCACAGTCTGCAGTCAACCTCACGGGCAAGCGTGTTGTGGTGTTCATCATCGGTGGCATCACGCGAGCCGAGGTACGCACCAACAGTGCTTTCCACTGGCATGATCTAATCATGCATGTGACTTGCATGTTTTGAGATTTTACTACTCCTCCAGCAGCTCACACAGGGCTTGGTGACTCATGCTCATGTGTGTCGTGACCGCAGATGGGATTGGCGCACAAGCTGACTGCTTCGTTGGGACGTGAAGTCATCTTTGGCTCGACGTCATTGGAAACTCCCTCCAAGTTCATCACGAGGCTTCGCAGCCTCACGGGTGGCGGCTTGCATGATGTGCAGCTATGATGCAGTCAAGCCTTTGTTGTAAATAGCTTCGGCTACGGCTTGTTGTCTTCATCATGCAGAGTGCATCCCCTGTTGCGTGCTGCCTTGGAACGCAAATCGTTGACACTGAAAGCTCGGGGTGTTGTTCCATGTAAGGATGCACACATGCTTGCCACTGCGCAGGCTGACCACCTGCGTAGTGGCAATTACCACATTGGCGAGGTGTTTGGCAGTTTACATTGGTCAACAGCAGGTTTTAGCGCATCGATTGAGCACTCACTGCTTTGTGCACCATAGCATCGATGGAGGTGTTCACGCCTGACAATTGCACTCACTCACAGTCCCTTTCAGCCAGCAAAGTATGCGCAGCAAATCATGCATATGATGCCATACATAGTCTGTATAGTTTGCAGGAAACTATGCACCCTATGCATGGCTTCTTGCAACGCTCTGCACGCTTCACGTATTTTTTGCATTCTGAGAGCATCCTCGCCATGAGGGGAGTGTGCAAACGCCCTGATGTTTGACATGGGTGTTTTTATAAACAACACCTACTGTATGATTGCTGCGACTCCCACATTCTGGCTAATGCTATGCACCACGTAGTGAACACACCTATGTCAAACATGTTCATCACTGACTTGTGCTGTGCATAATGCCTTGTGTCGTGCTAACTAACGCGCAGATGATGCGTTGCAAATGTGGTGCAATTGCATGTTGATACCGTAGAGAGAAAGGGTGCATATTTGGCATAAGTTGTGTGGTACCCTATGCAAACTATGCATGTGTTGTGCGGGTGTGTGGCATTCTTTGCACGCAGTCTATCCCCTCGCCGTTCTTTTGTACACCAATTTGCATGCTTAACTGCCTTGCGCATGTCCCGTACCCTTTGTAGCAACCCCATGTGCAAGTGTCTCGACCAGTCTGCCATGAGAAAAATCGCACCATGTTCAATGCACATTTGAAAATTGTCAGTAAATCATTTCATGATAAAATGGTGTGGTTTAATTGGGCCACGCTATGGCACCTTCGCCGACAAAGAGAAACCAATCGTGGTACCGGTTTTGTCGGTACAAGAGTCGCTTGAGCACACATGTCGTAGTAGTGGTTGAAAGGCGTCATTGTGCAGATTGTCGGCGGCATGGGCGGCGAGGTGGTTGACGCCATCATTGCCGCCGTCAGTGGCCTAGCTGTAACATCGTTTCCACCCACCCATCTGACACAAAAGGAAAGAAACCTGATCCGCTGCGTCAAAGACCATTGGATGAAAGTTTACTTGAAGTTTACTTAAACGCTAGCGCAGTAACGGCTGTATGCCGTTGGTTTTAGCAGTTAACTCATGGGAGGGGGGTGAGAATTCTGTAAAATATTGAATTGCTATACGCGTTGAAGTCGGTGTACACCCAGCTCAACTTAACAAGTTCGGTCAGGCTAATGACATGCCAACGCATGGCAAAGATTACAATAATTATGCACAGAGGGTTGCATTCTATAGCAAGTTGTAGTGTTGACACTCGACAGCGCACTTATACAGTGCCATCTACCCGTGTGACCGCAGCACGAGTACACAGCCACGACATTAATATTTGTCGTGCGTAACAACTGTAAGTGCATGTCGTACATGCATGGATGCGGGTGTTTGCAAAGCCTTTAACCTCAAACTTCCCTCATTGATAGTATCGGCTAAAGTCGGCCATTAATGAAGAACACAGCATGACCCGGCGTGTATACAAAAATATCATGCGACATCAAGCATATTGAAGGCGAGCCTTGCTTGTCTGTGACCTTATAACTTACAAGTATACCGATACCACTACGCAGCAGCGCAATAAAGGAGGAGAGGATGACCACCAACTTGGTTGAACCTCACCAACCAGCCGCATGCACACCCACGCCCAACACACCCACACTCACACCCACACCCCACAAGGGATGAGGGGGAGAGCCCCTTCAACAGCTACTAGCCAGGCACCCCACACACAAGTGGCTCTCAAGTGGTGAACACACTCTGATCCCTACTCAAGGTTGCTAAGCCTTCATACCAATTGCTGCTCTCCCGACCTGGCACACAGGAAGTTCGAGGCCCAAGGCCTTGTCACTGTGTGTTGACCTACCAGCACAAGCTGACCTTGTCCAACATATGACATCAACTTCAGGAATATCAGACTCCCTCGGTTTTCCATGGGAGTAACAATTCTACATCGGAATTGCAAACTTGGGCTCTCTTAGTACAGTACTACTTACAGATTGCCCACACATCACTGAGCCTTGCGATTGTCACATCTGTGGCAAATTGCACTACCACAGTACAGCTGCTGTGGTTTGCCAATTTGGCTCTCTTCCTTTAAGCTGTCACTTACTGTGGCAACTCATAAGTTTGAGCTCACAGAGCCTCAGACATTGACCAGCTTTTGCCAATCCTCATCAATGCCTTGTGTAGTTCATCATACTCAAGGCCCTATGAGCTCATGAGCATACCTACATGAGAGCATACCCCATAAGCACTACACTTGCTTACAAGGAATGAGTCCCCATTGAATCTCGTCTTACTAACTGCAGTAAGAAACAGAGAACGACTTTCGCCAGCCCTATATGCGTGACAAGAAGATCACATTGGTGTATGATAGCACCAGTACACCAAGGGATGCATACATGCATGTGAGCCTTAGCACATTATGCCAAGATCAATGCACTTAGTACCAAGTTTGTGGTGGTGGTGAAGTAATAACACATATGCATGTCACGTCCGCAAGTCTAAACTATATACCATAAGCACTTCTTGAACATGATACCCGTGTACCATTTAGCTAGAGAAAGTTGCACAGGTAATTACAACATAAAGATTGCTCTTTTAAGAGGAGGGTATGTTTTTTCAGTATTTTTAAGAAACCACAATAATGTAATGAGCCTTACTACGTTAATGCACTTGTAACTAATTATTCAAACTTGCTTACTAACTATTGTACACAATGTTTGTTGTTACTCGAATGCACAAATAACATAAACAACTTGTACAATGACTACGTGTTTCGTTTGCTTGTTGATAGCTTGACCATCAAAAAGTTTTTCATGCTACAACGATTGAGCAAATAAACTTGATCAATAATCATGCAAATTGACGTGTATCGGTTTATATTGATATAAGTAAACCTACGGCTTACGGTATACTTACCTTAAGCCATAACGCGAACACAAGTGTCATGTAGATGATTGCAAGTACGAGTGGGTACGAGTTTATTTGGTGTGTGTGACATTGGCTAGCTTTAAAGCCTTGTGAAATTTGAGGTTTCAAGTTGCCTTTTTACGCACACAGCACGCAGGCAAATGCACCTCGCATTGTATGTGCAGTCCTACGTGCATGCATACCACCTGCGACGTCAATACATTTCAAGTTGTTTGTACCACCATGCATACCGTATGCATGCCATGGCAACGGCCATGCAAGCCTGGATACGTAGTGCCACTTTTGCTGCAAGTACCCTCGATCACACGCACGTACCTGCGGGTTGCACAGATGAAGGCACTGCGAAGCATTCCATCATTGCCACCCTTGCAGCATCATACCGCATTGCATGCACGGTTGTTGCTGGGTGTCGACCATGCTGCTGGGCCGGAGAAGCCTGAGGTCGGTGTTGCCTGGGCCCTGGCCTGACGGCCCCCCTGGCTTGCTGCTTGCGTTGTCGTCTGTCGCCCTCACGCTCACCGGCCTGCTCCTCCTCCGCGTCGCCCTCCCCACCGACGGCGCCGCGCAGGACGGAGCCGGCGTGCGGGTGGAGGAGGCGGCGCATGACGTGGCGGAGCGGAGAGGAGGGGAGCAGTACTATAGCATCAGCGTCAGCGGCAAAGGGGATGATGAAATCAACAAGCAGGGCGCCGCTTGGTGAGAGAGGTGCAGCGTGCATGCAGCCATGCAGGGCCTGCCCAGAATGCACGTGTGCATGGATGCACGAGTGCAACGTGGGCGCACACATGTACGCATGTAGGGTTGCCCCGCTTGGAGGGCTGTGTGTGGACGCATGCACGATGGCTGCATGAGACCGTCTCATCTCACGCTGCGTGCATGGCATGGCACGTGCGTGGATGGGTGGATAGGTGGGTGTACGTGAGATGATTAGCATGACAAAGCAGCTGGCATTCAGGGCAGGGCAGCAGCAGCATCGCTTGGCGGCGGGTCCATACGACGCTGAGAAGCCGCAGAGGTCGTGGCCGCGAGTGGTTCCACAGCCGTCCGCGTTGATGAGGCCAGCACCCGCCCCAGAACTGCCACTCGGGTACTATGCTGATATGGTTATCAGCCCCCCTGCGCCTGACACCATTGACAACATCATCAGCACTGCTTGTGGCAGGGAAGACGAGGAGGAGGAGTCCGCCTCAAGTCTCCACGACCCCATCATGAAGTAAGCACCCCACAGATGCATAGCAGACATCCCATGCCAGTGCATGCTCGCTTGATTCTCTCAGACAGCATCAACAGTAGTGTGTGAGTGTGTATGTGTGTTGCAGGACTCTGGAGAGGTACGTGCTGGAGCGTCGCGCAGAGGAGCTTGAGGAGGCCGCGAGGTACTTTCGGCACGGGCGAGACGATGCGAGTGCGGAAGCTGCTGCTCCGGTTGGGGGTGGACACCACCACATTACCCACATGGACTGCTATGGTGATCTGTGCGAATAGACAATGTGGCACTGCGACGGTCAGAGCAAACATTTGATACGGCTGCTGTCAAGGCAGCACGCACGCACGCAGTAGCACCTGTTGCATGGTGCTGAGATGTACGCAACTGCTTCTGTCAACGAGATGCACGCATGCCACTCGTCTGACATCATGTGCCATAGTCGTTGACGGTGCACGGAGTGCCCCCGCGCACAGCCTGTTTCACAGGCCTTGCCGCAGTGAGATGACACGCGTGAGTGCGTGCCTGAGACAGTCCTCTGATTCATGAATGCCACCACCATTTGCGAGCATGACAGCGACAGATTCGGTGACCGCTGCGTGCTGTGTAGCGTTGTATATGATGGTGCATGGTGTGGGTGTGTGGTGTGAAGGATGCGGCGAGGACTGGTTGTGGACCCAAGATTCTCTGGCGTAGGGTGCGGCTAGCAAGCGAGCGAGCGACACTTCTAGCCAACTCGTGCACATCATAACAGATGCTTTCTTCTGCCATACGTCAGCATCAACAGCACGGGGAAGGGAGCGGGCCTGTTGTGATTATGACAGGGTGAGCCAGTAGCATCCACATCTGCAGCCCCATCGAGACAGCAACAATTCCAAGCAGGCAGTCTCGCGCTGAGCCGCATTGCGTCCATATGCAGGAAGTTGACAGATGAATGCCATGCAGTATGTTGCGGTTCTGTGCACTGTGGCCATTCTGGCTGCAACCCGGCGTAATAATGGTGAGAGGCCCGCCCACTCTGCACTGAAGACGACTCTTGTCAAAGACCAAGTGAGGTGCAGGGGACATCCGCTCGGGATCCGCTTGCGATCGGTTTTATACATCCATTCTTCACTTACTCACGTACCCGAACAAGTGCGATCCATGTCACAGCCACAACTGCACTGCCACTCCTGTGGAGGGCTATGGAGCAGCGGCGCACGCAAGCCCTCCAGGAGGCCAGGCCATGTGGGATCTGCACACAACAGTGAGACTACAACAACACGCTACTCGGGCCGGTGATGCCGAGACCACTTCCGCTGCTGGGACCGTCGCGGCGCTCCTCTGACTCAGAGAGTTGCCCGATAGTAATCTGCTCTCACACATACCACGCCAGCAATGCTGGCAGTGAACGGCAACTTACGGATGGAGGTACGCTACTTTATGGTGCACTGCCAGTCCCGCACAGTACACATCATGACCGGTAAGTAGAGACTCGGACAGCGGCGAATGCCTCTGCACAAGCCAGTAGCCAGTAGGTACAACAACTTGGTGTACGCGCTGCTAGATAACTGCAACTGCCGCTTTGATGGTGGGTGGCTACTTGCGACTACTCCTGGCCTACTGGCAGAGCAGTGCATGCCGCGAGCAATGCAATGCCATGGGCGTGATCAGCACCGCAGGGGCGGTGCGGGTGTTGAGCTTGTCGTAGTGTTCGTGCCCGCGTGTGGACAGCGGCAGCACATGCCATTGTCGTTGAGCGACAAAAGGTACGAGCAACACGTGCCTTACGAAACGAAAGGCTTCAAACCCTCAACCATACAGAAAGGGAAACCGTTTACCTGGAATTAGTAGTAATGGCATCACTGGATCTGCCCTGCGCACTCAACAGAGTACACCTTCAAGATTCCAGAAATTCTGGAAACTTGACAATGCTCGAGTTACCCAAACGGATGACTGCAATGAACTACTTGTGATATTCTTGCCAGGCCGCGTCCAGCTGGTGTTCTCGAGCTTTCTTTGCGATCTAACCCATCTCATCAGACGGACTTGATAGTATAGTACCAAGTATGTGCACGAGCACATGCTTGAACATGCACGCGCGCACGTGCTCACTTGCAGCAGCTTCAGGTAGCGCTCGTAAGGCGCGAGGTCTTTCCTGAACCCGTGCACGACCCCGTCACGGTATCCCCGTCGCCCGTCGCTATGTGCATCAGCCTCCTCTTCCCCCCGGCAGCAGCTCACACGCACGCACCCTCTCTCGTCGTCCTCAGACCGCACCAATCTCCCAAATGACAATGAGACTTTTTCGTTCGATGCAGCTGGTGCATGTGTCACGGAGGGCTCTGTCCAACCCAACCCCCTCTGTCACAGTGGTCGAGGAGGATCTGGCCTTGCGCGTGCTCATGTTGGCACGCTTCGCCGATGTGGGTGAGTGATGCCCTGCATGCACTGTGCTTTGCGGGCCCATCGCAGGAGCTGTGTCAGCGAGTGAACCCGCAGCATCAGGTGCTACGGCTAGAGCAGCAACTCACTGTGATGTGCAACATGTTGGTCGCAGAAGGAGGTGGAGCTGCCCCTAAAACCTTTCATCCGCTCGGCCTGGGAGTCATGGAGCCGATCAGGCGGCAACGCCGTTCGTGCGTGCGTGCGCAGGAATGCACTCGGTGGTGGCAGCTGATTTTATCGAATGTACGAGTTGCCAGGCGGAGAGCAGCTTCTTGTATGATGCTCCAGAGGTCGCATCACTGAGAAGTTGCCTTCTCAACTTGACTTGTCTGCAAAGCGCACTGTTCACGTTCCTTTATGTTTGGTGGACAAATAGGCCTCAGAAGCTCATTGTGAAGTACCTGGTGGATTGGATCACATGGTCGTTGTGCTCAAACAAGTCATCGTGACCAGGTGCGCTGAGCTTGGCACAAACACGCTCATGCGGAAACATGACAACATCCACTTGTTGTTAGTGCAACCAGATTCATGTTTTTAGGCCGGCTGTCACCTGACCGTGTGCGGTGTGAGCAATGTGCAGATGGTACTCTCAGATTGCTTGGAAGGGGTGTGTTGCTCAAGCCCCATTCACAAGGGACGCTACGTCAAGGTTATGCTGCTTGGCTTATCTGCTGTTGTCTACAACAGTGCCAACACCACTGTGTCACACTGTCTTCCGCACCCATTGGCATTCACGAGGTAATTATACTTCATACCAGTTGCAATCAGACAACGCTGTCAGGTTGATAGTGGCGCTGGACAGGCTGCAGCAGCATGAAACTCGCCGCAAGACACTCTTGACTGCAGCACTCATCGCGCCAGTTACTGAAATCACCCTGGCTCTCAAGAAGCTGGTGCTTAACGAGATCATGGCATTGGCGGCAGCAGCAGTGAGATCAGCGCCATCTCGTGACGCACGGCCGGCATGAGACACTTCTTTGACGGACATTGCGGGCCTGACAGTGGCGGACTTGGTGTAGTTGGCTTGATTGTAGCTGTTACAGTAGTGCAGTATTGTATGGACCCGTGTATTGTTGTATTCCCGTGTAATACAGTCATCATCGCTTAACTTGTGCAAGCCATCCACGCAGCTGTACACTGGAGTTTCCGCATGTATGCCACCAGTGTTGTTCGCTTGCTGATGGACACCCACACTGCCATCCGCCCTTGGTGTCCGAGCGTGATTGTGGTCGCAAATCCCCC